>WBNO01021855.1:1493-54342 GCA_013400575.1 Peucedramus taeniatus
TAAAACTTTTTGGGTGGGGAGAGAGAAGAGGGAAGGAATTGAAGGGTTTTTTCCAAATAACCAGGGGAGTAACACCAGGTTACATATGCTTTGTAATCAGGCATTCAAAATACTAAGTAAACAAGAGTAAAAGCAGCACAATCAAAACCCATGGTATCACTAGCCAACTTAGCACAGCTATTAAAAATCTACTGGATATCTATTTGGCATCAGCCTTTCTCAAAATAACCCCAATTCAAAAAATTGCTAAGCAGATCCCTGCATGCTCTGGGGAACTAAATGGAAAACTGTACCTTTCTGAACTGCCCTGACACGTGATGTTTGGAAAAGCTTCAGAGAAGTAAGCCAGAAATTCCAGATGATAGAACATTTCCAGATAATGTTATTTCTTCCCTTAATTGTGTTACCCTTGAAATATCCTTGTATCCTCTCACGGGGCTTGATTCTGGTCCTAAGAAAAGTAATTACCCTTCATATGCAAGATCATACTATAGCAGGAGAAAGCTTCTACTTTTATATACTGAAAATCAGCTTATTACAGACATCCACATGATGCAATACAAGAAATTCAATGAAGGTACCCAAATTGGAGCCTGGTGCATTTACATGGTCACCAAAGCTTTCTGGGGGCAATTCAAGGTAGTTAAGAAGAAATGCTAAATTTTTCAGTATAGGTTTCAACTTTATTACAAGAGTTTGAGCTCTTGATTTGCTTATAACTACTTTCTCTTTGCATCTAACACAATGCTGCTGTGCCTCTCTGTTTATCCATCTTAGATCACTTCCATTATTCTGGTACTGAGGAAAAGGAAGGGAAGAAACATTAATCATATCCTTACTAGCTAACTTTGAACTGATAATCTGAGTTTTTTACTGTTAGTTTGAGTAATGATGGATATGCCTCAGTTATCAAGCCTACAATTACATCCTACATGTTATTTACCACAACATACATCCCAGCCATGCTTTGTATATGTGCTTGTTTTATATAAAATACCATCATTCAAATACTATATTAAAAATTAAGTCTATTAATTATTGCAATATACAGAGACAGATTTCTTTGCAAAGAAATATTAAGACAGTCCCATCTGGTTTTTTAACTCATGACTTCTGATCTATTAATTGCCTCAGTTTTGTGATTCTTTCTATAGATTTTATGCTGTAAAGAGAGATGATGTTTCTTTGTTAAATGCTTTGCTGTTTCCTGTTGTGAGAACTTAATTGACTGCTACTATTCAAGTCCTAACAAAACAGCATTTCTACTGTCCTTTGCTAATTATGCCTTGCCTGAATTTTCCCTAACATTTCACACTACATTTGTTTCTCTACTTTATGTTTTAGGGCAGCTTATTTGTAAGAATGTGCATTTATGTTCATATTATCTTGACCTAACAGACCAGATCTGATTGCTTTTTAAACGTATGGGAATAATTGGCTTGGAAGCAACACAGAAATACAAGTGCTGCCTTTAGTGTGAGTGCAAGAAAAGTTAAATTGGGCTGGCACTTTAAATAAGCTCAACTTGCCAGTGTAAGGGCATGTTTTGTTTTGGGGCCAGTAATACAATGGACCCATCTTTGGGCTAATAACAATTATGTCTATTTAACTCACAAAAATAAGGAGCCTAACCTGCTGGAGAACCCAAATAGTAGATTGTGTTAAATGTAAAGTGGTGGTTAAGGAAAGAGTAAAGGGGGAAATATCCAAGGTGCTTTATTAAAAGTCCCACATATGGTGTCAGACAGCTACCAGAATAGTCTAGTTTGTCTAATAATACTCATGTTTAATAGGAGATATTACATCTGCCTATAAAAGTTGTTCTGCCTAAAGGCATTTTAACAAACAAGCATACAAAATACATAAAGCAAAACATATATGAATAAAAAACCAAGAAGACAAACTCTATACCAGTTACTGAGATCAAGTTACCTCAGAGTAACAACTGTTCAACATTTCCTTTGAGAAGCAGAGAAGGAATACAGAAGCTTTCAATATAATATGTAAGTATGTTCTCATATACTGTTTAGCGAGAGAAATCTGAACTAAAAATTCAAAGACTAATCTGCTTTTGAAACACAAGGCAAATTCAATTAAATTTCTGCAATTTTAAGTTCAAAGACATTAGTGCAAAGAATCCATAGCATAAGGCAAAGATAATTTTTAAGCACAGAAAACAATCACAGTAACAGTACAGTCACATCCTAGACATTCCTATTTTTAAAAAGGCTGTTGTCATTAATTACAGCTGTTAATGCAATGTGTACAGATAATCAGTTAACACAGAGTAATCAAGCCTTAACTTCTGTATTTCCTGAGGTTGCTTCTTGGTTCCATAACTGACACCATCTGGTCAAAATCTCAAATAGAATCTTGCATACTATTGCAGTAAGAGTATGTGACACCAGCAGTCCCCTTCCCCACTGCTGCTGGTCACCAACCCTAAGGACGAGCCAGTAGAAGAGACCCTACTGATGTCCTTCCTCTCTTTTCAAAGCAAAATGTTAGGCCTAGAAAATTTGCACTAGAAGATACTGTGACTATGACTTGCAGTAAAATTAGCAATAATTAGTTATGTATGGGAAAAATTACAAAAGAAACCTGAAGAGTTTTCAAGACAATTCCCATAATTCTGCTCTCTGCAACATGTAAAGCAGGTTGCCACTTAGCAACATCCACACAAATTTTATTTTTAGAAAAGAAAAGAAAACCCTCCAAAATATTTAATATTTTTCTCGATTTGTGCAATTTTTAACCTGTCAGATGACAAATTTTGGCACAGGGACGCTTTCCATAAAAACCGCATCGTAAAGTTGTTTACCTGACAAAACAAAGTTATTACTAAACAGGAATTACTACAATGCAATGATATTGTTTAAATCAGAGGTGAAATTTTATTACAAAGGATGGGATGGGATGAAAAAGAAGAATAAGTAACTGTAGCTGCAATTTTCTGAAGGCCATGTACAACTTCTTTTATTTCATTCCTAAAGTGAAAAATGTCTTGCTTTGGCCTTCAACATGTTCCTGTCTAAAGGAGGAATTAAGTTAGTTTATTGCCTTGTATTTCCCTGTAATGGAATGTTTCTTTTCAAGCTTTAGTCCCTGCACAAACCTTCATCCCCCTCCCACCCAAAAAAAGCATTTTGCTTCAGCAGGGACTTCAGAACTAGATGCACAGAAAATAATCCAATGTCCCTTCCTCTGATGACTAGCCAGGAGTGTTCAGAAATAGTAAAATCACTCCTCCGTTATACCCAACAATATTGCATTAAACTGTAATTTAGCTGATCTACTTGTGGGAGTCATTTATTACATTCCAAGTCCGGTGGATACTGATAGGGCCATAAATGGAGCTATAAAAAACAAACTCTTATCAGCTGCACATCTATTTCTACTACAAGAAAGTTTGGTAAATACAAAGATTTATTATTTGAGAAAGGCTCTATGAGAACATTGTTTATTCAGTAAAGTGGAGGTGATTTTTCTTTCATTCTGCAGTTTCCTTCATTTGCTACTTGCACACTGCTTGAAAGTGGAACTGGTTACAGACTTCTAATGTCCATGTATTTCTCAAAGTGAGATTTTATTCTCGACAAACTGATACAGCTTTTTAAGGCATGTCTGCACAAGATTAAAACTACAGTGTCTGTATCTGCATGGCTTCTTTAGGTTGGTGAGCAGTGACAAGTGAGAAATGCTATCTGCTATGCACCTAGTCCCCTGCTCTCTGATCAGAGCTTTGTGAATGCTGACATTTCATACGTAAGGCTAGATCAAAGCCCAAATCTTTACATTGTTCAATTAAAACTCTACATTCTATATGTGTCAAATAGCTAGGAAAAAAATCTGCTTTTTCAGTTTTAAGGAGTAAATTATTTTTGTTGTGTTTAAAAGAACTTTTTTGTAAAAACAGATTTGAAACAATCTGTCATTTAGCAGGAAGCTGCAATGAACTAACTACACAAGTGAGACAGTATTTTCAGCTTAAAAAAATCCCAATATATTTATTTTACATTCTTCAAAACATCCCTACTGTCACTGTAAACAAAAGTATACTACCATGCATATAAAAAGTGTACTAATACATACATCTTCACTGACATTTAAGAATCTGCTCCATTTTTGTAATACTAAACAAAGCTGCAAAGTACAAATATATGATTAAGATCTGATTTGAAGAAATGTACACAAAACTGACTTCATGCAGTAAATTTTATATGCAGAAAATTTAAAAAGCAATTTAATCACTCCACTAGCACCACAGAGCAGCAGCTCTTACAGATGAGATGGGGATGACCCTCCTGCATGCAGACACGGGAATGTACATTAATCCTATACCTGCACTACTTCTGGTTACCTTGAAATGTGTTGTACACCACTAAAGCATGGTGCAAAGAAGCAGGTAGTTTTAATTAGGGGTTTCCTACATATAGCTCCCTAATTTTGCATGAGTTACTATGAATCAGTATTGTCCCAGTTTTAAACTGTTTACTGTACCTGCTTGAAATCTTTACAGTTAACTAACACAGGAAGAAAAACAGTTCTGAAGGATAAGAATGTACTAATCTTTACCCAGTTTGGTGATACCCGACTGCAACACTAAAAGAATAACTAAAAAACAAAACAAAACAAACCCAAACAAACAAAAAAACAAAACCAAAAAACCAACAAAATCACCCCAACCAAAATTAAAAAAAAAAACAAGAACACCAAAACAAACAAACAAACACCAAAAAAACCCCACAAAACTAACAAGAAAAGATACTGCAGGAAAAACACCATTACTTAAGCATCCATAAATTGACAAAGTGAACCATAAATTAATGACTCTGGACATTTCAGTTGGTATGATTTTTTTGCAGAATAAAAACTTCTGGTTTCCTTCCTGCAAAAGAATTTTGCAGCTGCTTAAAGTATGTTCCTTACTAAGAAACCAGGGTTCACATTTGCCTTAACCCATACCAGGACAGAATTTTGCACCTACTGAAAATTCTGAGATCCCTACCTCCTTACTGATTTAACCTGACACATACAGCTGGGTAATAGCAAAACAGAGCAATTCAGTAAGAGCAGCAAGCCACATAACAGAGCTAAGTACTGAATTACCAGGTTAGTGGAATCAATGCAGTCATGATACACTAACTTAAACTGATTTTTCATTTATTTTAAGTATGTTGTCCACTTAATTCTACAATATGTTGCTAATTACTTTTTTAAATGTTTTTTAAAAGTGATCAGTTTACAGAAAAAGGATTGCTACTGAAAACAACTCTCCCTCACATTGCCCACACATATTCTCTGATTCACACTTGTGAAAAAGAGCAACTTGTACTGTGAAAATTCACACAACTCTAATAATTATTTTATAAGAAGCACTGGATTTTCTTCATTGCATGTTCGTTTACAGAACTGTAGTAAGGACACACGTGGTCTATAGGCTTACCTTGAGGGCTGGTTTCACAATCATTTTAACCAACGTTAAGTGCAAGCTGCAGCTGAAATCCCCTCTGCATCTCATCCCAGCCAGGCTGCATCATCACCTTCAGGCCAGACACTCAGTGTGTACCTGATTAGTTGATCAGTTCCCAGATCCAGCTTGTGTGCAGCAACACCAGCAATGATGGCACATGAAATGCATGTGGCTGCCACTTTCCAGAGGATATGCATATAGATATTCATGGTACTATGGACTGACAAAAACTGTCTGCCAGCTTATCCCAAAATAGCATGCAAGACAGCAAATGTCATAGAAAATATCAAATGCTATATATAAATTTATATAAACTGTCATATATGCTATTTGGAAAATACTATATTGATTTTCTTTCTATAACCTCTCTATCAGCCCTACAAGGCTTTTACAGAAAGTTTGACATTGCATGCACAAAAAACCCACACGTCCTATGACAGGTGTCTCATTTGCTTCATATGAAATTAATTAGCTGAAGTCTAGATTCTAGATGTCCTATTCTCACAAACTACCTAAAGTGTCCCTTATTGTCTCACAAATTTCAGTTTAGTCTATTACAGAGTCTGCATTGGGTCACTTAAGCTATCTGTGTTATTGCTAATATAAGTGTTGAACTTCCACTGTAATAAAAATGCCCTGTAGCTGACTAGTGGTATCTTCAGACAACAGGCAGATACTGAGTTTAGTATTTCACAGAGATTTGGACTTCATTAAAGTGCTATGACAGAAGTCAGAATTTTCAACATTCAATTACTTGTTTTCAAGAGTATACCACATGGATGTATGATTAAAAGCCAAAATAGATCTTAATCATATAGCAACACACTACAATGACTCATTGAATGTAAATGTCAACAAACGACCTCAGTAAAGTCAGTTTATTTTTAGTATATTATTCAGGAGCAGCTGAACACAAAAGTGAAAGAGAAAGATCAAGGATGAGGATCTTTGCTAGCTAAACATACTTATCACAGGATATAAAAATTAGCATGGTTTACCATATAAATGTGTAACTTAAAAAACCCACAACGTAAAACGCAATAATTGGGATGTAAGTCTAAGACAGAAACAAACAGTGGTGAGAGCCTGGATTCCCCTACACCTTCCAAACTAATAAATGTGGTTCTTGATATCAAATAAATAGTAAAGATTTAGCAAACCCAAGTTTCACAATTACAGATAAACTAGAGCAGATCCCTGCTATTTGTTAAAGAACACATCTCTTGGGCAAACTAAGAAAAAAAAAATCAAACCCCAAATAAGTCTTTCAAAATATTCCACATCTGCAATTTTAGTGGCTCTCCTAAAGTCAGCAGCTGACCAGAAATACCATGGCAAAAATAAAATATAAATACACCTGACAACTACTAACAATGTGTTGTATGCAACTTTAATATTTTATTTTTAAAGTTGATATCTACAGGACTTTTCAGTTAACGGAAAACTTCTCATAAGTCCTCTTTGTCAAGCCTTGCCAACCTGGCTAATTTTGCTGTGCTATGTTAAACACAATCATGTTAAACATGATTTTTTTCCTGTTAGTTATTAATATGAAACACTTTTAGACCAAGATAAAATGGAAATTACTTAATCTTAATGTTAACAGTATTAAAATAAATTTTAAAGAACATGACAGCCTCTATGACAAAATATTCCTATTTTGAACACCATGGTCACCTCTATCTAAACTGAGCATAGCTGTACCCTGGTATCAGAATCCTACAACAGGAGAAGCCCAGTATTTTCCAGTTCTCTCAATCAAGGCACTTTCCATATCCAGTACATTCAGCTATAAAACCTGTGATTTTTTTTTTTTTTTTTTTGTGTTTTGTTTTGTTTTTCTTTTTTAGGAAATGCTGAACGTATCCTCAAAGAAAAATCAACAATTTATTGAATTGGCAAGTCTGTACATCATCGGATGTTAATTTCTGTTCTATTCTGGACAATCTATAGATCTGAGGATTGGGCCAGAACTGTTGACATTGTTGATATAAAACCAGAAGTTTCCAGATAAACAAATAAGAATGGGGAAAGACACACAGATACTCTACAGTTCAAGACACTGTGGTGTGCCTGGAAAATGTGCAGGATTTGCCATTAAAAATAGACTTTTAATGAGCTGGAGTCTATATCTAAGTAGTTTTTTCCCATTTCTTCTGTTTACTAATGCATAGGAATAAATGGTAAATACTAAAAATCAAATTCTGTGTTTTAATCCCTTGATTAATTATAAGATGCAATAAAATAATTTAAAAACCACTCAAAATACACAAGTCTACTTTCAGATTCTAAAGATGGAACACATAACTGAAGAAAGTAAGTTTGTCATGATATGTGCCACTTAAGAAAGACAAACTCTTAAAATTGTTTGAATTAAATCCTAAACTTTAAGGAAAACTCCCAATTTCAATTAAAAGGATTGCCTAAAAATCTTAGTTTCTGAGAAAATTATACCAGTAGACAAGAGATTGAAGAAAATTTACTAAGCTAACAGGTTTGGAACAAGACCAATGCCCAAAAAGGGCATTTAATAGGACTTCCTTTTCATTAACATGCTCAAAACACTTAAGATATATGATCTTAGTTGAAATACAGCCTCTCTGTGTTACATTTTACTGGACTGACACTGTAAAGAAGGTTACAGTATAATATCTGTAGCAGACTCTAGTAAAAAAAATTTTTTTTCACTTCTATTTGGCTCTTGAACCTAAAGAACCACCTCATCTCAAGAGTCTTTTAAATCAATCAGTTTCCAGACAGGAATGAGTAACACACTTGCCCTTGAGACTGAGGATGTGCCGATATAGCTCCATGCTGACAAACAAACTCCTCTGCCAACCCTCCTGCGCTGGCAGGAGCCGCGGCAGCTCCAGCCCAGACAATGGAGCTCCATTTACTGTGTCACTCACGTCAAGGCAACCAAACCTCTCCTCCCAGCCGGCTCAGCAGCTCAGGCACAGCTCAGTGCTGTTGCATATTAAAAAGTACAAAAGTCCCATGTCCAGACAGCCTACCAAATTCAGGCAAAATGACCTGGGAATCTGTCTGGACTCATACATACAGACCAGACTCACTGAGAATATACCTAAAGTTAAATCAATCGCAAAATCCAAAGGCCAGCCAGGAAGAAAGGTTTTAAAAAAACCCAAAGGAATATCACTACCATTCTCTTTCCTACAAGGTTTTATTAAGGTATAGCAGCAAAAAGTTCAAAATACAGTGATGGCCTTGATCTCCACTCAGGAGTACAAGAAACCACCCACCACTCCAGTCTTGATTCTGACACACAAAGGTGTCGACATGGTATTGTACTCTCAGGTGCAAGAGGCTGGCCTAGGCAAACCTTTGCTGGCACAAATTGCTCCTCTTCCTGCCAACTCTGGTGTTCATCTCCCTCTGGTGGACTGTGTACACAGAAGGGAAACTGCTCCACCTAGAACTTCACCCTCCAGGGTACCAACACAACTCCATTTGTCTTCCACTTATTAGGAAATTCTCACCTGAGATGCACCAGCAGGCACAACCAGCATGCCTGCTCAGAGTGGGTTCCAAGACACTAGTGTGGCCAGCATGTGGCCAAATAGGCAAGTGTAGCTCTCTTACTCTGCAACTCACTGAACACTTAAAAACTCCAATTATTTTAATTTATATACATAGATGTCTTCTACTTACCTGCTGTGCAATAGAAAACAGAATGAGAGTTCATTTTGTACTCAGACAGGATGAAATGGAACAAGTTACAAAAGACTATCTGTAATTATTACAGACCTATCATGTGCAATCCAGATCAGTAACACATGAGAGTGCAGAGACCCAAAATGCTGAAAAGACTTTCTCACATTCTTGAAAGGTGCCAAACACCATACTCTCACCATTGTCCAAATGTTAGTACCAACTGAAGTACAAAACCAAAGGGAAAGACAAGTCAATCAACCTTTTCTCAGTTGACACTAAAATAAAGCTTCAGTCAGCAGAGCCAACAGAAGCTCTCAATGCCAGACCTACACTCAGCCGTCTAGACCTACTCAACACAATCCATCTCATGAATTATTGCAGCTCCCTCATTTTTATACTGAGCATTTCCTTCAATTGCTTTGTCTCCAAATTCTGTACAAAGATTTCAGGAAATGGGCAATTGTTTGGCATCTGCTCTGCCCTTACTCAGCTATCCTATTCTATTATTTTCTAGGTCCCCCAAATTTAGCACAGTTTACAGATTAAAAGGAATACAGCAATATAGACAAAGTACATGGATGAACTGTTTCAATATAAAACCAGTTCTACCAACTGCACTGTTTCATTCTCACAAGTCACTGTTATGAACAGAAACTGAAAGGAAGGTCTTCTCAGTCAGTTCGTACAAGCTAAAACTTGTCGCTGTAAACATTCAGGGTGACAACTGCTTTGTTCACTGCTTGGGAATTCTTAAATTCTTACATTTTTCTAAAAATAAATTTGAAGGTACTGTCTGTAGGAAATATTAACCACCTCATCTTAATGTGTCAAGTATACAAAACTGTTGCACATTCTAAAACCCACTTAATCATATTGAGACTTTGCAATTCTTAGTGAAAGCTACCTTGTTCAACAGGGAGGAAAGAGAAAAAGATGAATCTGCACATGGAGTACAAATACAGATGATGACTACTCTTTTTGGAGACTAACAAAGTTTTTTTCAGACTTGCAAAGTGTTCTAACTTCACCTGAGTCTGCTGATAATCAGACATTTTTCATGCTAGCATAGGAGTACATTTTCGAACCTACTCCAACCTGAATTCACTGTGGAACACAGTATTAAATTAATTGTGGAAAAATGCATCTGTATATTTAAAAGCATTATGTCAGTATTTTCTCCAACAATGCCCTTGGACTAAGGGATCTACTTTCTTTAGATTTCACTTGGCTTTAAAATTAGATGGCTCTGAAGCTATCAAGCAATACTTCTGCAGAATTGACTTCTTTCTTCTATGTATCACACTTCATCCATCTATTCTCAATCACCTTCATTACAATCCTAAGTGGGAACTTCTAGTTTTGGGAGTAATGCAGTGGCATCCTGCTCATAGCTTGTAGGACTTTTTAAAAACCATGTTTTTGGTTTGGCTTTGGGTTTTTTAAAAATGTTTCTCTTGTATACTTGCCTTTCCTCCTGTTTAAAGGACTCCATTTGAGCTATCAAACCATTCAGGTATCTAGCTAGTGTAAATATTTACAAAAGCAAACAACTCTTCCTCCCCCCCTTCCCCGCCACGTTTTTTGTTTTTATTTTGGTTGTTGTTTTGGTTTGTTTTTTTCTGTTTTTTTTCTGGAAAAATACATCCATGAAACATCATTGGCTGATCATACTCTTAGCTCAGCTTTTGGCATACAGTTGCTCTCAGAGAGGATTACTATAGTTGTTTCTACTCATATAAGTAAGTTCACTAGTGACAGGCTTTGAACTCACCTAAAAACATGATTTTAGGGACAGCAAAGTTCCCAGCTTTATTTCATCAGAAGGTCAGCCTGATGAATCTACATTCCAGCGTATTTATGTCAGTGCCTACTTTCTTGTTCCATTGTTCTCAATGTCTTGCATGCATTCTCATCTACTTTGAATTTCAGGATTGTAGCAAGTTTCATAACAGGAAGGCACACCCCTTAACATCCAGCTTTTATATGGCTAGATGGCTTGTCATCTTCCCCTGGCACAGGCACAAATGATGGAAAACTTACTTGCCATGTAGAACACTGAGAATCAAGTCCCTGGGAACAGTGCTAATGTTTTCCACAAAATTGGTGTAAATGTTTTCCACAAAAGTAACCTTTTTGCAGCTCTCCTGAAAGTTATTTTCTTAGTGACACAGAGGCAATTATAGGCTTTTCTATTCTTTATAAAACCAAGCAGTACAAAACTAAAACTTCTTTTTTTTTTTTTAAAAAAGAGGCTTTTTAGTTGGATGGCCTATGTGTTTCCATTTGTTACTCATTAATAACTTTTGTGATCATTGGCCTGTGCCAATTAAGCTTCAACCAAGTCCCTAAACCAGAGCTGCTAAGCCAGATCAGCTCAGTCAAGGGTTAGAGGGCTGTGAGCAGCCTCTGGAGTCAGCTGCTACCCATCAGAGCCAGAGCCAAGTGCTGCATTAGGTTTATCTGGGGGTGGCACCGTTCTTTGTGTTGGGCCAGCAGGCCAGTGAGTCCTGCAAATGCCATTCCTTGCCAAACCATGAAAGGAGAGATTTGTGGGAGAAGGGATGGGACTGAAGGAGGGTAAGGGAGCAGGGCTAAGGCTAGTGAGCAGTAAGGCCATGGGAGAGCAGGCTCTATGGGGTTTGCTCACAATGGAATGAGCACTTTTGGAAGGTGCTTTTCCTTTCAGACATGTTATGCACAGTGTGTTATTGCAGCCTGCATTATCTGACTAATAAAATGCATAATTTTCATACCTAGTTAGGAGCCAGCAAATCACATTAGTTTAGCAGGTGATGATACATAGAAAGCATAACCATACTCCTTAAAGTTTCCACTTTTCAACTAAAAAATAATATTAAGTTAGAACTACTGTAAAATAATTTCTATCTAATTAGCTTCTACTAGAAGGACAAAACTGAGGACTGAAATCTTTAATATTTTCCTATTAATGCAGAAATGTACTGCTTAGTTCCCAAAATAACTTTTTATGGTTTTAGCACAAAAATTTATAGCATTCTTGCTTTCATCACTATTATCTGCAATTACTGAATTCCTTACCTCTCTATAAAAAAAAAGAGCAAAACAAGACCAAAATGTTTGTATAAGGTGGGCTTTATTTTACAGTTCTGTTTCTCAAATACAGATACCACTCTGTGTTTTAACACTGAATTTTTAAAATAAAAATATAACACTCCACTTTTGGTTACATTATGTGTTACAGTCAGTAAGGCATATGACAAAAATAAATGTGGAGAGGAAATGAAGGTATTTTCTAGCACTATTTATAGTAATCCAGTCATGCTGAACTGATTGTATTTCCTCCCATATTGAAAATGCACAGACAGCTGCACATAAAATACATGTCATCAACTTTCAGCTTTCATTCAATGAAAAAAGTAACAGGTAAACATACTCCTAAGTAGACTATCATTGCTTTCAGTTTACACACAGAAAGAAAACTTTACTGTGGTCAAATCTTGAAACCAAGAATTTGAACAGATAATCATATATGTCTGTGAAATGCATTCACATAAAAGAACCCCTAAAGATTAAGCTCACTTTCCTAAGAACTAAATTTTCACTTTGGTACAATATTTGTTTTCATGAAAACACTTAGACACAAGTAAATTGTGGTCAACATGAAGTTGTTTCTATTTTTTTTTAATTAAAAGAAGCTGTAAAGCATTATTATAACCTCAAGTTTCCCCCACGTGTCTGGAAACTGGCCAAAAGCTATTGGTTTCCATGAGATGTAACTCTTATGAACAACAGAAGTTGAATTTTGAACAGGGATAGCTAATACTTTCTTGGTAAATATGTCTTGGTAAGATATGCTTTTTCTATGTATCTACCTCTTCATTTTAAAATTTGTTACCTTTGGGGCCAAAAGGGCACTCTAATTTACATGGACAAACATACTAGACTGGCCACCTGAAATCAGTTAGCTCAAAGGTAAATCAAAGACATATTTGGTGCCTCTCCCATTTCCTCTCATGTTCTAAGCCATTAACAGCAGATTTAGTTGCAATGGTTCCATCATACACTATGTTTAACATCCTGAAATTCCCCTTTGTCAAGAGGGCATCATCATGGAAGACGCTGACACACCTGACTCTATCCTGGTATTTTCTCATTGAAGAAGAATAGCAGGACACAAGAGTTAAATGGTGCTATGAGACCAAACCAGTTATTCAGTCTTTTTCTCACCATTTTCCTGTTATTTGACTGCTTGAGAATCCTCCCCTTAGAAGATATCACAGGAGAAGGTGAAGAACTGTGGAGTTCCGCTTCATTTATTAACTCCACATTTATCTTTGAATCTTTTCCCTTTTAATATTACACCAAATTTATTTCCGCTGCACGCACTTATTTTAATTGAAGCTATTCTTTCAGTTCACTGTTCAGAGAGCAATTAACTGGAAATAGAAAAGAATATACATATGTATTGCTAGAAATATTTTGTTCAGAAGCAGGTGGTGTACATGCGGTAAAGTTTTAGTAGTGTTCTCTAAGAATCAATTCCACTGTCTAGTGTGTATGCTCCATTCTGTAAGCAGGGGGAAAAAAGCCAACAGGTGACCCTCCCATGCTAAAATACAGATGGAACTTATAGGGGAAAAATGGTAACCAGACATTCCATTTACAATAAGGTAAAATACAACAAAGCTTCCTCATCTGGAATGCTATTCCTTGAAACTGTATTTATTTCCTCTATCTACAAAATTTGCATCCAAAACATCCAAACATTTCCACCCTGACTGTAGCATGAATTATGCTTACTAGCAAGCGAACCTGAGGTTTACCAACAAAAATAACTGCACATAAATCCACCTTGAAAAAGTAGGAAGGCCACAGACACAGCCCCAAGTAAACTCATCTAAAAGTTTAATGGGAATCTACAAACTGTTCCTGAGCTGCTTCGCTACATCTCTTAGAAAGAGCCCACCACGGTTATCTTCAGGGTGTGTAGCAATGTGTACAAATAAGTTGTCTTTATTTAAAGACCTAAAATAACTTTTTACTAGAGTATGGGGAGTGTAAGAATATAGAAAGCTCTTGGATACCTCTTTGTCCATCGAGTGTACAAGCTGAAACGCTTCTGTCTTTTGATAATAAATATGTTAGAAGCAAGGAATATCTAAAGGTAGACAGGATTTTAACAAATGGCCAAAGTAAATACACTTCAGGGTATTTCTGCTTCTGCTTGACTAGCATTTCAGCATGTTTCTAAAGCAAGTGAGGTCACATTACTCATCCCATTTACCTGCACGTTGTACTTCATAACAAGGTTTCATACACATCATTCAATTTATAATTCAGAATAGGAGTTATAGTTGGAAGCTGTTTTGAAGGGAAGAAAGAAGGATAAGGACCTTGTAAATTTAGTTCTGACCTTCAGATGATTTCTGGAGGCAATTTATATAGCATTTATCTATTTAGTTATCTTAAATAAAGCACTTAAAATCCTGACCTCAGAAACCATCAGCTTTTTCCAACAGTGGCTCTATTCTTTTGGGTGGTTTCATGGTAATAAAAAGCCTACTAGACATAAAGTAAAAGCAAAAGCAAAAGTCAAAGAATATCCCCACAGTACATCAGCTACCACCATCTGCTTGCAGGATGTCAGTGTAGTACATGGTTTAGTCCTCTCAAAAGGGCAGAATAGACTGGACTCCTGAAACACTACAGCAGTCAGCTGGTCCTTAACACTGCAGGTATCACATCAGAGCACTTACGCCACTAAAAGTTACACAGACAGGTAACAAGATTAAGTGTTGGTCACTCTCCAGCTGGCAAAGGTAACAGAGGGTCTACATGAGGAAAGTCATCAGCAGTAGAATGGAAATAGCAGGAGTAGAATGGAAATAGGAGGTTTAAAACAAGAGCCTCTTAGAGTTTGTTCATTTGTACCCCGTGTTAAGCCGGATCTCCTGAGTCAAGATCAAAAGTGCCTAGACATGTTCTCACCAGAAATGTCTTAACTTCATAATTCATTCCCTGCACAAGAAGTTCATTGACTTTAGCTACAGAATGTAAGCAAACAGATGGCTTATGCTGCCAGGAATGTGCTGAAGACTTAAAGAAATACAAACCCAGAGGATTCAGAAGTTTCACTGGACCCAAGGGAAAGAGCAGGAAAAAAGAGAAAAAGGAAGTAGTAGACAAGACCACTTACAGATATGACACCTTCTGAAATAAGAACACAAAAGAATAACACAGACATCCTTCGATTTACATCTGATTCATCAAATAGAAAAGAAAACATTTCTTGCTCAAGAGTATCTGTTACAAAGGTCAGTATGCAAGATGAGCAGCTGAAAGATACCTGCTGACATTAAGCAGGTATGAGCCTGTACTGCACAATCAGTAAAGATATAATGAGAAATTGAGGGAGAGGGGAGCCTTTAAAAAAAAAAAAGCTTTGCCTTTTTGTGTTAAAACAGAAGACTGCAAAAAAACCCAAACACTGCAAGACAAATTAGCTCAGGAGTATAAGGATAAAGACAAGACAAACACTATGGGACTATGGCCCTGAACAAATTTAAACCAACTTCCACAGCAGTACTGAGTGCTACAGGCTTAAAAGAAAGGCAATATGCAGGTAAATAAAATTTTAAGAACATTTAATCTGAAGTTCTTAATGACTTCTTATAATCAGACTTGAAATCAGAATGTACTGGACAGCTTTTACTGTACAATAAAGTTTTACTTTACCAAGTTGACCAAGGGAAGCCAGTTGATGTAATCTTTTTGGATTTCACAAAAGCTTTCAATATTGTCTCTCACAGGATCCTTCTGGTGAAAATGTCCAGCATTAAGCTGGAAAAACACATCATGCAATATGTGAGCAGCTGGCTCAGGGGTCAGGCACAAAGGGTTATAGTGAACGGGGTGACATCAGACTGGTGACCCGTCACTAGTGGGGTTCTGCAGGCTCTATCCTTGGCCCTGTGCTCTTCAACATCTTTTTTAAAGACCTGGACACAAGACTTGAAAGGATACTAAGCAAGTTCACAGATGATACAAAACTGGGAGGAGCTGCTGACTCCTCGAAGGCAGGGAGGCCCTGCAGAGAGACCTCAACAAATTACACAACAGGACAATCACCAACAGTATGAAATTTAACAAGGGAAAGTGTCAGTATTTGCCCCGGGGATGGGGCAGCCTGGATATAAGGACAGACTGGGGAATGAGAAGCTGGAGAGCAGTGCCACAGAAAGGGACCTGGGGGTCCTGGTTGACAGAAAGTTAAATATGACTCAGCAGTGCCCTGGCAGCCAGGAGGGCCACCCGTGTCCTGGGGGGCATCAGGAGCAGCATCACCAGCCAGGCAAGGGAGGGGATTGTCCCGCTCTGCTCTGAGCTGGGGCAGACTCACCTTGAATGCTCGGGGCAGTTTTGGGTGCCACAATATAAAAAAAAGACATTAAGCTGTTAGAGAGTGTCCAAAGGAGAGCAGCAAAGATGGTGAAAGGCCTTGAGGGGAAGCCATATGAGCAGTGGCTGAGGTCACTTGGTCTGCTCAGTCTGGAGAAGAGGAGACTGAGGGCAGACCTCATTGCACTTACAACTTCCTCATGAAGGGAAAAGAAGGGACAGATACTGATCTCTTTTCTGGGTGACCAGTGACAGAACCCAAAGGAATGTTCTGAACTTGTGTCAGGGGTGGTTTATGTTGGATATTAGACAAGGGTTCTTCACCCAGAGGGTGGCTGGGCTCTGGAACAGGCTCCCCAGGGAAGTGGTCACAGCACCACGGCTTATAGAGCTCAAGAAGTGTTTGGACAACGCTCTCAGGGACATGGTGCAACTCTGTGCGGGACGAGGAGTTGGACTTGATCTTTGTGGCTGTCTTCCAACTCAGCATCCTGTGATACTATTATTTTACACAGAACAAGATCCCATTTCTTTTACCAGCCAGCACTGTCAGCCCCCCGGGAGGGTGGGGAGCCCCTGCCCACTAGATCACAAAGCCAGCAGAAGGAATACGCGCAAACAAAATGCACCCTCTTCCGCCAAACAGCTGTGCCTGCAACACACTGTCCAGCAACAAAGTAGGGCTTTTTAAAATCAAATTTTGACAGCTAATGAATGCATTCACGGCTGTGACAAGTTGAATATCACCCAAAAGTATGATGCTCAATTATTTTGCTCCCTTCTTTGTTTTAAAAGTTTTTTAATGCACCTAAAAAGGTAGTTTAGTGCAATAGCAAGGACTTGCAAGTATAGAATTTGACTGCTCTTTATGCTACTTTAAATGAAAAGCATATAATAACAAAGCACAACTCATTATCTTCACACAGTATGCATATTTTGCTATCAACAAGATTAGAATTGGTAGGAGGCCTTGGAATACAAAGGAATACTTGAAACGATAATCTAAGAAAGCAGCTGTCTTAAAAGCCACAAAATGCATTAGGAACCTAAATTCATTAGCTGTCACTTCTGCACCAGTGTCCTGGATCTGATCGGGAAGCAGCTTAACTCATGTCTCCCCTCACATTTCCCACTGCATGTTTCAAGCATGATGGACATATTCCCCTTGTTTTAATTTCCAGGGGAAAGGAGAGCAGATACTGCTTTTACCCTCACCCTCTAAACCAGCCCACTCAAGAAACAATGGATCTGAAATCTGGTCCCTGTAGTCTGATGATATTCAGACTCCACAGGGCTGCCACAGGGAGTTCTCTCTGTCAGCTACACTTTAATTGGCTTGGGAACCTTTCTCCCCTTTCTTTGGAAGCTGGACCTGGTTCACCCAAAAAGAAAAGGTTGCCTGGGACAGAAGTAAAACAAATCAGAACAAGTCTGAGCCTGATGCCTAGAAGCTGGCAACACAGTCTGTCTCTTTGTGCTGAAAATTTTTTTCAAACGCTTTAGTCATTTCATTTTAAGAAATAAAAAAGCACAAATCCACCACACATATGGGCTAAGGAGCAGAGATCAATATTCCAGTTTTCTTACTCCCAGGCCACTGAAGTTCAATTACTCATGCAGTATCAGAGAAGCTCCTATGTCTTGCATTATTGAAGTGGAAACACTGTGCAGGCTGTATAAGCACTGGGAGTCCTCTCACTGGACTTTTAGACTTTGATGCTGGAAGATGCGCATCTGACAGCACTCAGCCTATGCAGAACTCGAGCTAAGGTCTCCCACTTATCAGATGAATGCTTGAATAAGCACAAATACACACCAAATGTATTTCAAGAAGAACATGCTGTAACTTCAGCTTTTGGTTTTGAGTCAAGTGGACAGATGTGCTTGAGGTATGGTGCTTTGATTCAGACACTTCAGCTCCAGAGCATACCAAGAATTCAAGCTTATTGCTGGTCTCTGCTTTCTCCAGTAGGTCATTTTAGGCAAATATGCTCTAAACAGATCTATAAACTAAATTTCAGAGATGCTTAATTCTACTTCTTGGTTCACTCTTTCCTATTTTTTAAAAACACAATACATGAGTTGAAAACTACTACTTGTTCTTTACTGGGCCTCACCTTTGGGTTGCTCAGCGGTAAAGTAGAAGTAAATTTTCATAAGAGCTGGTATATCCAACTGAAGTTTATATTCAGCTGGAGTCAGTATTTAGACCTAATGAAAGCTCCTTGTGCATCTTTTTATAAGAGTGTTGACATAACTTGTGGGTTAGTAAAATAAAACAGTTCCAACCAAAAAATATCCTCTCCACAAGTTTGCCTCCTAATGAAGGGCGCATTGGTATGTGTATTTAATATCCATCTTTTAAAGATAATATTGAATGCTTTCTGCTACAACAGCTTCTAATGTTTTTGTAAATCCAATCTTCTCTGGTCCTGCCCTTCTGCAAGACCTATGGATGAAATAATTCAGAAGGAATCAGGTAGGCAAGTTCCCACTGAAAAATAAAATAGCAAAGAAATAGCCATAAAGTTCCATTCCATCCCTCTCAAAAACCCCTGAAGTTTCAAACTAACTGAAATAAGGACAAAAATTAATCTCATGGGTTTTAAGTTGTTGCTCTCCCTTATTCACCTGAGAGTACAAAAACTATGAGTTTAAATCCTGAACAACTGCAGTATACTGCTGGTCCAGACGGATCTCAGCAAAAAGAGATTTTAAATTATACAGTCTAACAGCAAGAATCTTTTCTGATTTGCTTTGTTTTGTTCCAGGAAAGGTCTGTGACTTTGGATCATTTTAAGGAAGTTTGCCCAATTTAATTGAAAAAACCCTCTATATTCACATGACAGTTACATGCTCAGAAACCTCATTTTTAATCTGGAGGTAACTGAAAGAGAAAAACAAATGAAAACCACAAAAAACCCACAACAAACCAAAGCACCAAAACACATGAGCCTTACCATCGACAACTCAATACTTCCAGTTGTGAGATTTCCCTACAGTTTGTACTTGCATTCTTATAGACAAAATACCAAATCCATATCCCTGTTCCCCTAACTTCACCTAGACACGCTGGCAAAAACAAAAAGGTAATGAAAAGACTATATTCATCTGCTGAATGAATTTGAAGTTCCACATTTATCTCAACTGCTGGGAAGAGGAAAGAGAGAAAAACACACTGTACTGATATTCTGAATTAAATCAGCTTAAGCTTTTGAAGTATTTTCTGTCCCATATAATTTTTGCCATATACACAGTTTTTATATCAAATAACCATGTGTAAATTGAGGAAACAATATACAGAATTAAGGCTGGGATTATATCCTGTAGTGTAGATGGGTAACTACTAACAGCAGAGTGTGTGCTAACAGATTAACAAACTGCACAAATGAAGCAGCCCACTAGCCATAGGAGGTAGTTCTATTCTTCTTTATTTTTTACTGTCATGTAGGATATCCCCATGAGAATGGAAATAGCACTAATTTACTAAAATTAGTGAAAATTTCCTAAAATATATAAAAAAGCACAAAGTGAAATGATCATGTCAGAACATAATGATTACTGCATAATTTCCCCAGCAAGCCATGGTCAATGCTGTGAGCAAATGCTTCGTTTTGACTGAAGGAAAAGAGTGAAGTTCGTTGTTATCTACACAACCCTCATGTGGGGAGGAAAGCACTATGTAAAAGCTGAAGACCATTCAACTCTGTGAGCAGAAATCAGAAAGCACATTATATTTTTGGCAACCTCCAAAGATGTGTTATGGCAAAACCAGATGAAATAGCACTGAAATAAATGAATGGATAAGTCCCCTATATCTTTTAATTTATTTGTCCTGACTGAACTGTACTCAACTAGGATACCAAAAAGGAGCAGCTAAAAAACCCACATCTTTATGGACAAGGTGACAAGCCACCTTTCATTTTGTAAGAAAAAGCCTTACACTTATGTTACTATTTCACATTGAGGCCTATGATATGACTGATTTGAAGCACTTGTAAAACACAAAACAAAACCTTCTTGAGTTTCTTTTTAATATCTAATTAAAAAGAAACAAGACAGTATATCTTTGGAAAAGTAATTTTTCTTCTTCCACTGAAAAAAGTAGTACAAAAACATTTATTTGCCAGAGATAGCAAGGGGTGTGTGTAAAATCAGTTCAAGGTAACATTTCCTTCCAAGAAAATTAACACTGATTAACATCTGTAGAAATATGAATGACTCTAACCAGACGGGCAGTGATTGCATGAGCTAATGACTAGGGCTCTCTTTGCAAGGAATTATCATCTAACTATGCTGTAAATTGCTGAAAGAGGGACTTCAACCTGAATTTATCACTTGCCAGAACATCAACTTGTGCTCCTGCAACACATTTTTCACCTCCTGTTTTTCAGTTAGCTGTAGCTGTGAGTCCACTGTATATGGGCAAATCAGATTTGGCCTAAAAGTATGTTCTCATAACCTGAACTATTTTCTTTGAATCATAAAGCAAAGAAACTTTTAATTATAAAAGTGATTTAATGACCGGCATGTTCTGGGAAACAAAGTTTACAACCAGCATTTGAAAATCCATACTTTTATACTATATTTTACTGGTTTTTCTCTGGTTTACAATAGGCAGTAGATATTTTCCTTTTGTATATTTCAAGTTCAAATTGCTTTAAGAATGCTATATAGGCCAATAGACTATGGCACTGCTACTAGAGAGCGAACTTCTACATTTGGGAGTAAAACTGTCAGAAGCCAGGTGTCAAAAGTGATCACCCTACTATAAGAAAGGTTAAAGAATACAATCTCAGCTATGTAAACACATCATTGTAGACCTGTCATGTCCAAAAAAAGTCTTCATCTTTTCTAAGAAAAAATTTCTATCAAAAGAAGGATTTTCTTACTTAAGCATATTCTACTTCCATCAGTATTTGCAGAAATTAAAATCAGTAGGACCAAACCTCTGAGGAGCACTTTGGAGACCTGGATTGTAGAAAGTGACTATTATACATCAAGTCTGAAGGCAGTTAATATGAAAAACAGGAATGCAACTCCAACCAATATTTTCTTAGAGGACTGGCAGCAAACTGCCAGATGCATGTGTGACCTCAAAACAACCTTTTGCCAGATGCCTCTTTAACCTCTTACAATTACATCAACTTCTAAAAAGACGGCTACGTTTTACCATTTTCTTCCTTTGGTTATGCAAATTAAGAAGATGTGCTTAATAGTCAGAATGGAAGTGTTTGGTTCTGTGCATTTTTGTCTCTTAAAGCCCCAAAATAAAGCTGTTTGATACAACAGCACATAATTAGTTCTTGCCAGCATTAAAACAAGTTAAAGAAGAAGTCTTCATCTTCTTTCTTTTCTCCTCCCTTGAGTCCATGGTCAAAACCAGGTAACTTTTTAAGATAGTTGTGAGTTAAGGGGCCAAGACAATATTCAGCCAAAGCAAACAATAAATCACTTTTGATACTATTTACCATTTTTTAAGTAAATAACCTTTTCTTTCATAAAAAGTATGCTATACATTTTATGTTACAATCATAACATAAAAATAACACAAACATAACACAAACAGAAGCCAACACAACCATTCACAATACTCAGATTCAAAACTGGCCTGCATGCTAATATTTTGAGAAGGGCATTTTCTGCAAATTTAAAAATAATAAATTCATAGCATGAAAGCATCATGAACCAGGGGCTCAAGCCCTAGAATGCAAAAGAAAGAGAAATTATGTGGAATGAAAAGTAAGTAGGTCATGTACACTAAAGTGCTAAATATACTAACATCTGATTTCTGGCTGAGAGAACTGTTTTTAAAATCTAGAGGTGTACAAGTAAATGAAGAAATGTTGACAGTCATTTGTCAACAAAAACATTCTTTGATGATGCATTAAAGAGAAAGACTCCTTCTGCTGTATAGAATGCAAGAGGGAAAAAAAGCATTTCCTTTAAGAAATATACCTCCTTATACAGCAAAACAATGAATTTCAGTTGTTCTGTAACCCAGATCCTTTAATCTGCATAAGAGATGCTGACTGAGTTCACTCAACCAAATCACTACTGGCTTTCAGAATACAATCAACACATGCTTTTCAACAGTATTAATATAGCATGAAGCTTGTGCTCCTAATTATTCATGTTTTTGCATTCTGTTTTTTCCCCCTGCTGTAAAATATGCAAATTTACTTCTTTGTGTTATTTAGGTCCCACATGGGCCTCAACAGATCTGTTTGGAACGAATTACAAGCCAACATCTAGATACATGCTGTCAACATTTCAAGCTTCATTGTTTTTATTAGGTTGGAATGTCATTATAGATTTGATATTAGGCTTTAAAAAGCTTTTTATAAATCTATTGAAAACCTACAGTCTAATCAAATGGTGCACTGATAATTACTACTACTGCACTTTTGTGTGTGAAAGGGGGAGAGCAAAGCCCTCCGAGCCCTGAATCCGAGGGAAATCCCCATCTAGCGGCACCACTGAAAACCGCAGGTTGTTTTTGTGCAAAATTAGTCCCAAAGAGGATTAGTTTGACTTCATCACTGAATGAAGTGGAGACATTACCTCCTTATGCAACTAAGGATTGGTAACAGGAGAGGACTGTTTCTTCTGAATTCCTCCTCCTCCCTTTTCAATCAACTCTGGCTGCAAAATTCAATGCCCAGATGAACTACCATGGCTTTTAAGTATGAAAACCATAAAGCAGCACTTCAGGAAAGAAGGAACTTTAAACACTGTAATTTCTTAGTGTGCATCAAAAGTGCTCACTTACAGTGGCACAGGCTGACCCATATAAAATATTCTTTAGATAAAAGTATTAACAGATATCCCCAAATCTCAGATTACTATAGTGTTCAATATTTTAACTTCAAAACCCAAAACCCCAGTAACTTGGTTATTCGAAAACTATAAGGTTGGAAATAACTACACAAGCACTTCCTGTTGTATAAAAAATAGGTAATGTAAGTCCATTGATGCAGAAAATGAAAGGACATTGAGACACTGCTTTTTTCCAACTGGCACAATGCCTTGTACCTTTCTTTAATGTAACACTATATTTTAAAACACTGCAGCAGCCCAACCTTCCTTACTAGCACCACTCAAAAGCTCCTTAAATATTAATGAAAAAACAAAGTACATATTTACAGGGACTTACTACACATTACTACTAACTCCTAGAAAACAAACAGCATCAATAACACTAAGATTTTACAAATCTCTTGATGCATTTAATCTTTGAGGTATGTATGCAGAGGGAAGAAAGCAGGAAAGTATTTGATTTGCAGTAATGAACTAGTATGGGGGTACTCCTTTGTTTCAGGAGTATCAATATATTAAATTTCTCTTTCATAACAGATTCACTCCAGAAAATTTATACATATATACATTTCTCTCAGAGGCAAACATTTAAGGACTTCTTAAAATATATATATTATTAAAAGACGTTCATGCCGATGGAGGCAGGTTGGACTAAATGATCTTTAAAAGTGCCTTCCAACCCAAACCATTCTATGATTCTATGATCTTTCAGTTGCTTCAAGCAAAAACCACCCACCCCAGTTGCACCATCAGCACCATGGGGATTTTGCAGAGTTTCTGACTGTCTTGCCAAACACACATGGGAAGCAGCATTGCTGTCTCAGTTTTTCAATTCCTGATCTTAGACTGAGATTAGGACTGCAATTTACTTGGATCTTTGAGACTGATGGGAGAATTTTAGCTGTGTGCCAAACCAAAATGCTAGCTCTAAACTTTTATTTTTCTATATGGCTAGCAACAGTAGGAATGAATGGTAGGTTGGAATTCATTTTATATTACGAAAGCCACAAAACATGAAGAATTCCTAAAGAACTACTACTCTCCAAGATGCCCAAGCTAAGTGAAAATTACTTGTTTTCTTAATTCTGGCTTTCAGAATGTTAACATTAAAAACAATTTGTGATGATCAGGAAAGCCTCTGAAACATTTTTCCGTATTTCTGCATTTGATTCACTCATCAAAACCAACTGCATGTGTTATGCCTATTTCATAAGCCTCTTTTCCCTTTTCAGAGTAATAGTTCTGCTTGTTACAGAACAAGCACCATTTTTACAGCTTCATGAAGAGATGAGATGACCAGTATCCAGAAAATAAGTGAACTGGTAGTTAGACTTAAAAATGTTTTAGTCTCTGGTAGGAAATTATATTTTATATTTATTTTGTAGAGAGGGAATTACAAATTATTTTTGCTTGACCCCCACACATGCAATATTTACCCTAAAAGCTGAAAAAGAGAATTTCTTTCAGCTGCTAGGCTGCAAAGTTGTTTTTGTTGATTCTGCTGTTTTTATGAGTCACCTTTCAAGTCAGACATTGAATTCCCAAATGCATTGATACTTTACAAGGAAAGGCAGATTTCAAACACAGCAATTTATAATAGGACTTAGAGAAGTTATGAAAAGAAGTTATCTGAAAAAGATTTCAAATACAGCAATTTATAACAGGACTTGGAGAAATTATGAAAAGAAAAGAAAAAATCCTCAGGATTTGACGGGGCAATAGCTGTGATGGAGCTTTCTCAGTAAAGCACTGAATTTTCTTCTCGTTTTTTCAAATATCATCCGATACAGAAAGATTACTGCCATGTCCACAGGATATTGGTTCTTAGGCTGTTTGTTCTTATATGCTCTAAATGAAAGACTGGGTTTAAGAACCAACTTAAAATGTAAGAAATTAAGTTCTCACTCCCTCCAAGAGTGTTCACTGCCTACAGTAGTACTCACACTAATGGTCCCAGAAATCTGCTACTGAGATGTGTTAAAGATATTTACTACTGGATTTCCAGAATATTTTACACCAGTTTAGAAAAGCTTCAGAACTTTCCATCTTAGTAACAAAATAGTAATTAACAGAATGGCTAAGTGTTGTGGTTGGAGGGTTTTTTTCCCACTGACACTGTTCCTAGACAAGAACACCCCTTCCAGATAAATATCTACTTAAGTCCTGGCCCATAATTCTGCAACTTAACTTGTCTTGCAAAACAGTGATATGCTTCACTGATAAGGTTAATGGCAGTTCTTCTGCCCAGTGCAGTCCATTTCATTGCAGACAGCTAAATTAACTTCTGTTTGAGCAAAAAAAAAAAAATAATAAAAAAGAGAAGACTCAAATAACATTGATCATTCTTAAGTTTATATTTAACAGGTGAATTTTACAAGAATTTATGTGACAAAGTTTAAATAGTCACTGACAGCATTTCAGGGAAAAGGAATGAAGCGAAACTGAATGCAGAATCAGGACCAGCAACTGTGGGACATAGCAACATTTGGGTGCAGAATTCTGCCTGTTACAGAAACTGAAATGCTAAATGGTCTCCAGACTTTTTGGGGATGATGATGTGTTTCCTTTGACCCTTCCACAGTGTAAATGCTGGAGTGAATTGATGTAGCCATCAAAACTGCTGCAGGTGAACAAAATCTAGTGGAAGGCAGCCATTAAGCATGACAACACAGTCACAGATATGAAACAGATCTGTTTTAATGGAGAACTTTTGCCAAAAATCTAAGTTCTCAGGGTTCCAATAGTCTCTCGTACTGTTAGACTTCAATAATCTAGAGGCTTCTGTGACTTGAAAACCCTCAAGAAGTAGTAACACTTAAACAGA
This sequence comes from Peucedramus taeniatus, assembly GCA_013400575.1. Classification (NCBI taxonomy): domain Eukaryota; kingdom Metazoa; phylum Chordata; class Aves; order Passeriformes; family Fringillidae; genus Peucedramus; species Peucedramus taeniatus. The sequence goes on from WBNO01021855.1 coordinate 27,662, forward strand.
GAAACTCTGTAAGATTCCTGATAAGACTGAGTCAGTAAATCAGAGTAGCAGAAGCTGAATATTGAGGATGACAGATTCACAAGGAGGAAAACAAATAGTCAAAAGAGAAAAAAGAAAAGGATCAGTTTCAGCATAACAGGAATAATTTTTTCTCTTCTGCACACTTAAGCTAACCTGCAAAACTGTGAAAGAGCTTGATCAAAGCTCCAAATTTAGCCAATGTACAGGTGTGTATATTTCAGATTAGGTTTTGAATAACAAGACTTTGAAAACCCTAAACTGCTTAATTCTTATCAAACTAAGAGTCAGGTTCTGAGACAGAGCATCTACATTCACCATGACCAGAAATGCGTAAGCACTTCTTGGTTTCTAATATAAAAAGTCTGGGGATAAAATGAAAAGGAAGGAACCTGAATAAAAGCCAATCCTTTAACAACTGCAGTAAGATATTCCCTTTCCACAACTCTAATCATAAAGCTAGAAGCCTAAACTTTGACCTTTACTGTTTTGTAAGGATGTAACTTCTCCCCACTCAGCATGAAAAGAAAACAAGAAACTAGATTTTCAGTGCTCCTGAGTATGAGTTCAGACCTATGTAAATAAAACTTCAGCTATTTAGTCCAAATGAGCAGACTAGGAAAATTAACTTTGTCAGGAAAAGTAAGAATACTGAACAATTTTCATCATGGCTTTTCTTAACATTTCATTTAGTCTAAGCATCTCAAAGAAACTTCAAAATTAAAATTTCAAAGATGAAAGAATCACTTTATACAGAAGCACCACTTACCCACAATAACAAATCCATCTGCTTCTCTCTCTGGTACCGTGACCTTCTTTGAATCTTGACTTTTTCGGAAGAAGCTGAACATAGTCTCTTCGGATTATTTTTGTCTTCTTAGGTGTTACCTAAAATGAAGACAAAACATGTTAAACAAACACATGATAACAGAACTTACAATGAGTTCACATAACAGACCATATGTACGTAGTAAGGCCACATACCTAATCTTCATTACCCAATTTGAAATATCAGGCATTTTTGTGTCAGACAGATTACCTTGTTGATGTAGCAACTTACTTCAACAGGCAAGAGTAAAGGTTTTTATACAAAGTTATGAACGGAGTGGAATCATTAAAAAAAAACCAAACAAAAAACCAAACTAACAAAACTTCAACTTTCCCCAATGAAAATTAAAGATGGAAACTCCTTTCAGCATTTATCTAGCATGTTTTCATATTTTTCTGCTACTTTGTATTGTGATTAGACAAGCTTTGTCTTCAAAGAGGGCAGTTAACTATTTTCAGTTTCCCAGTTAGCAATTTTAAAGACAGCCTAACAGTTAAGTACACTTGATTAACAGTTACCAATGATTTCCTTAAAAGAAAAAGCAGCAAAATCATTTGTAGCAATTTTTTTGCAACAATAATTCCTTAAAAGAATCTTCCAAGGCAGCTAAGAACTCCACTGCTAAAACAAAACAAGGAAACAATTGGGATAAAAACATGGACTGCAAAAGAAAGTGCTCAGCATCCCCTCTCTCTCAGGACTGGAAGATTACATAGAAGCAATTCTGAGTAGCTTAAATAGGACAAAGTCATACTAAAAACCCATGAAGGGACCCATGAGGGACCCTCAAAGGCTGAACTTGGACCCCTGGACAACACCAACCTATGGAGCAGCCTGTGGTCTGGCTGAAACACATTATGTGCTGAATACAAAGAGGAAGGCTTAAATAAAGGCATGTGAAGATCTTCTCTACTAAAATACCCATATAAAATTGGGGAAAGTGGAATAATTTCAACTTTGAAGCAGCGTTGGAGGAGCAGAATCCTGGTTTATTTTGCAGACATCAACATGTTATGGAGAAGGGACTGACAAACCAATAGCAATATTTAATATACACCTCCAACAGGGGAAAGGACTCCAGGGTAAAGAATTAAAGAGGAATACAGGGTCAAGTTTCAGTAACATTATTTCACACTAAATTTAACAAAGAAGAATGTTTAGAATGTGGGAAAGAGTGAAGAGTGCTACTGTGAAATGTGCAGATTTAAAAAAAAAAAAAAGAAAAAAAAAAAAAAAAAAGATAAGCATCCTGGATTAACTATTTGCTGGAATTCTTCATTCCCTGTCAAAATATTCATGATACCATAAACAAGACTTTTTTTACCCTGGCTGGGGACCTGTGGCAACTCAGAACTGACTATTCATATAAACTGCCTAAAATGCTGCTGTTACAAGCAATCATACACTCCAGAAAGTCCTGTATGAAGTGCAAGCACTGGCTTGGAACAGTGTATAAATAGATCATGGCAAAAGCAGCAGCTATTCAAACTGTGGCCTGATACCTGAGACTTGAAGACTGAAAACCCCACAGCCTGGCCTGCTTGCTTATGCTGACACAGTGCAACTTCTGGCCACCAAATAAACTACATTAATGTGCACAAAACCAGAACAAACCATTCTGTGATCCAATCCCAGGAATACAGTTACTTTTAAAAATGTTATTTAACAGCACTTTATTCCTTTTTGCTTGTTTTCCAACCTTAGCAAGAGAAATACTGATATTTCTAGTTCCATGGAGATTACACAGTAGAAACTCTTAATTATCTAATTTATTCCTTACCTCCCCCCACACCCAGGCTCAACACATGGCGCCAGCAGCATATTCCTTTTTCAGCCCTCAGGGAATAAGTCTTCTCCTGCTACCAATTAGGGTTGTCAGTCCCATAGCTCAAGTGGTAAAAACCTGTGCTGTAATGCTCAAGAGTCAGGTTTCTGCTCCAATGATGTATGAAGGAGAGGCAGTTGTGGAACAGTTTAAAATGCAATTTTACCTTCATCCTAAGTGTGCAACAACAAGAAGCAAAATCAACTTGATGTGCAAAATCTTACAGATAGCTTTGGTAAAGGCTCAGATTCCAGTCAGTCACTTGAGGTGCCAGAGCTGCAGTTGCTCCAATCACATTTTTTTCTCTTTTGAGATCTGCATTATTGTACAGTTTTCACTTAATGTCCCCCCCTTCCCTTCTTTCTAGCACAAAGAAAAGCATCTTAATCAGTATATACATAGCACAAAAGACTTGTATAGGGAACCATGCACTTTTAGTCTTTTAAATCCTCCATGCTTAACATACCTAAACGTCACTGCTTAAAAGATAATAGGCATTTAAATTCAGAGTAAATTAACGATCAGGACAATTTGATCTAGCCAAATTAAGGTTACAAGCACTTTCACATACTAGATTTTTTACTTTCATTGACACCATCCCATATTTTTCTGAAACCCACAGAATTCATCTTATCTACAGAGGTAAGTGTTGATCTTTATTTTGGAATTTTCTGTTTCTGAAGTAGCTTAATTCCACTGCCAGCAGTATTTCTCTAACAGAAAACAAGAAACCAAAACCAAACCAAATTACAATCAAAACCCACATATAGATTTGCCTGAAGCAGAAAACCAAACAAAATTAACAAAAGTATGTCCTAAGCTCAGGCCTCAAGTCCTTATGTTGTTAAAATCACCAGCCCAGCACTAAGAAAACAGTACCTGCTGCATTTGTGACTGTGAATGTGTGGAGGCGGTATAAAAACCACATATTAAAAAGACTAACATGTTTAGTGCTTCCTTCTCTAGGAGCCTCTTAGAAACAAAAGTTGTGCTTGTAGATCTCGGGTCTTTGAAAGGTTATGTGGAAGTAAGAGTTCACCAACGACTACTTTCAGCATTTTGGTAGCTTTGTTGAACACACCATTAAGAATAAACTAAAAACAAAGAATGACTAAAAAAACAGAGGGGCACAGAAACACAAAATAGAGCTACATACAGTACCGCATGGGTAAGGGAAAGACTGTAGACCGGCAGCGCATTTGTGATGCTCTTTTAAGAATCTTATCAACTGTGCTACTTCAAAAGTAAACATAAATCTCCCCAGCAACGGGAAATGCAACCACCAAATTTCTTGAATCACATGTTAAAAACAGAACAAAGCCCCTATCCAACAAAGAAACACAGAGCTGAATGGAAACACTCGTGCTCTTGAAGATAAGGACACAATTTAAGCACTTGCAGAATCAGGCTGCAGTTTTACTACTTGTAGATAAGATGAGGTTTCAGGTAATGAAAGCTCAGAACAACCAGTTTCATACAAGTTTCATTTCAGAATAAAAATTAAATTTGAAGTTTGGAGACCTGGATGCATGGTCACACAGGCTTGAGAAAAAAAGCACTTAGTTCTGAGGTTTTTTTAAAAAGCTGTCAGCACAAAATCACAGAAAATACACCCACCATTCAGAGATAGTACCACATTCCTGCAGTCGTTTCTCCTGTATAGCACAGCACTTTTCCCTTCCAGATGGGATTAATTTTATTTCTATAGGAGACCTGAAATTGAATTCACTGCCTAAAGATAAAAATCTCCCTTGGTAGGAATATGCAATTCCCTTCCTCCTCATGTTTCTCTCTCACAAAAAAAAAAGTGAACACAATCGCTGATAGTTAAGAATAATGCTTTTGGCACAGCTTCAGTCATTAGCAAATAATAAACTCTGAGCTACAGCAATTCTGTGAGGCTGCAAAAAATATTTTGTCTTTCTGTGAGGCTCTGAGAACATACGTGGTACTGGACAAAGATGAGTTACAGAGCTGCACAAAGGGGTTAATTTATTCCTCCTGCATTTTGTCAGTCTCCTTTAACAAGAACTATAGGCGACCTTTGAACCAAACCAATATGTTAAATCCAATAAATTTTTTCTATACAACAAAGATCTTAATATATTTACCATTATTTTTCAGCCTTTTTTGAATGTTCACAATACCAGAGGAGAATCATAATTTAATGTTAAAAACACCAAAGATGCAGACTTAGATGAAGAGACAATGCCCAGTAATACAGCAAAGCAGAATTGCAGTGGCACTGCCAGTAATTACATAAATGATAAAATGAGGACAGAAGAAGATACAAAACTGACCTTAAAGAAAGAACTGGAATAATTTCACATCTAGCAGCTTAAGATAGACAGTCTATGGAAAAAGAAAACAGAGAGCATCAGAGCAATTCTCACTTCCATACTACCATCTGCTGTGATTCACCAATAAAGCAGCAATCAGAAAAAGAGCAAGATGTTTACAGCCCTGTACAATCCTTCTTATCATGAAAACAACCAATTTAAGAGTTAAGAATATGCATGCTGAAAATATTTCTCTGTGACACCAAAAGAACAGTTTAAAAGCTTTTGGCCTAGTCTAAGTTACCACATGAAGAAGGAAAAAATGTCATATAATTTCTTTTCTCTGGCATTAACATTAGTCATGGTTCTTTAGTTTGTATTTCTTGAAAACAGAAGAATGGAAAGTATCACAAGAAACCCAAATTTTTTAAAAAAAAGGGATATATGTATAAGAGTACATTAACGAAGGTTTTTTTTCTGTATTACATAAAATGTTAGTATTTCTTTTTAATGTTTTTATAAAATCTAAGGAAAGCAGAAATACAAGAACTATACAACCCAAATTGCCATAATATAAAAACACTTGAAGAGGCTGAATCATAAAAAATCAGCCACAAACAAGTCAGACAATAAAAGCACAGGTGACAAAAACAAAGCCAGGAATGAAATAACAGCACTTAAACTGATGTAAACATTCAAAACCCTGAAGACAGGAAATGCAAAAAGAGAAAGCTAGGTGTTAATGAAACACAATACTCGACAGGCTGAAGCCTACTGCTTTCCCTTCAAACAATTTTCTTTTGAACGCAAACCTTCAACAGCTGCTAAGTGTGATACAGACATGCATTTGTAAGAACTTCTACAATATGTTTTTCTAGACGTTGACCCTTCAAGCTCTTCAGCCCTAGAAGGGCCACTGTGCAGCAGCTTGCTGCACCTTACTCCAACAGCTACAGTGATGAGACCTCTCCTTTCAAATCTCTGATGATATGCTATGGAGATGAGGATATTCTCTTGCAAATAAAATACTGAACAGGTGAATGGCACGGTGACACTGAAGGGATAACAAGCAGCTAAATCTCATGTAAGATTTAAGTCCAGAGCACCCCCTGGTTACATGCTCGCTCTGCACAGCTTCTGGCAGCAGCTTGTTTCCTTACAAGCTGACACAAGCTGCTGCCACATAACAGCACTACCCCAGCCAACTAACAAAAACCACTCGGTACTGGTTAGCAAGCTGAACTGGCCCGTGGCTGGCTAGAACAGACAGTCGGCACACGGGCGGTTTGGTGATTGCCCTTTTAAGCCAGAGCAGAGTTAGACTTTCCCAAGTACTTCCTGAAACACCAGTCCTGGAAAAGAAAAGGAAGTCACAGCCACAGAATGGCTGCAGTTGGAAAGGACCTTCAGAGGCCACCTTGTCCAACCCCCTACTTAAGGAGAACCATCCTAGAGCTGGTTGTTCAGGACCAGATCCAGGTGGCTTTGAGTACCTCCAAGGATGGAGACCCCACAACCGCTCTGGACAACCTGTACCAGTGCTTGGTCACTCTCACAGTGACAAAAGTGTTCCCTGATGTTCCCTGAGAAACCTCCTGTGTTTCAGTTTGTACCTTTTGCCTCTGTTCCTTTCACTGGGCATGACTGAATAGAGCCTGACTATCCTCTTTGCACCCTTCCTTCAGGTATTAATTTTCATTAATAAGAGCCCTCTGACCCTTCTCCTCTCTAGGCTAAACAGTTGTAGCTCTCTCAGTCTTTCCTCATACAAAAGACAGTCCAGTCCCTTAATCATTGTTGTGACCCTTCTTTGGCTCTCACCAGTATGTCCACACGTGCCCTCACACCCAGCACTCCAGGTGCCCCACCAGTGCATAGCAGAGGAGAAGCAGCAGCTCCCTCGACCTGCCAGCAACACCACGTCAAATGCAGATTGGGATATGTGAGTTGCTTTTGCCACAAAAGCAATTGGGAGGAACCTCTCCATGCCAGGGATCGATTGGGAAAACACATGGAAAAAGACAAGATGCATGCAAGTGCCATGTCCACATGCTATATCTGTCCTACATCCATCAGTTGTTCTAAACTTGGGGATTAAGCACCAGCTCAATTTCAACGATGAAATAAAATGAAATTAATAGAATAGAATAGGTCAGTTGGAAAGAATCTACAATGATCATCTGGTCCAACTGCCTGGCCACTTCAGGGAGGATGAGAAGCTAAAGCATGTCATTAAGGGCATTGTCCAAATGCCTCTTAAATGCTGACAGGTTTGAGGCATCGACCACCTCTCCAGAAAGCCTGTTCCAGTGTTTGACTACCCTCTCAGAAAAGAAATGCTTCCTAATGTTTAATATAAACCTCTTCTGGTGCAGCTTTGAATCATTGCCAAGTACCCCGGGATATCCACTGGATACCAGGGAGAAGAGATCAGCATCTCCTCATCTCCGCTTCCCCTCCTCAGGAAGCCACAGAGTGATGAGGACAACCCTCAGTCTCCTTTTCTCCAAACCAAGCAAACCCGAAGTCCTTAGCTGTTTCTCAGAGAACACTGCCTTCACCAGCTTTGATTCCGTCCCCTGGATGTAGCTGCAGAGCTCGGACCTACACCATATTCCAGGTGAGGCCACACCAGCGCTGACTACAGCGGGATAATCCCCTCTGTTTGCACTGCGCTTGAGGCACCCCAGGACGCCTCTTGGCTGCCAGGGCACGCTGCCAAATTACACCTGAGCGCAACCAGTGTCTGAAGGGAGAGGGAAAATGCTGGGGAGGGGAAATACGGGGCGATTTCAAAGGATTAAATGGCAGGACAGGGCTGGAAGCTGACGGCCGGCTCCCCCGGCCTCCCTGAGGCTCGGCCCCGCCGCCCTCCCCGCCGAGGCAGAATCGACAGCCACCCCTCCATCACCCACCCACCCGACTGCTGCTGCCACCGCCGCCGCTGCTCTCACCAGCCTCCGCCTCCGCTTCCGGGTCGCCTCGGGCGGATGGGAAGTCCCGCCCCGACCGCCGCGCTCCCGGGGCCGCCGTCCCTCCCTCGGCGGAAGGCGGGAAGCGGCGCCGGCGATGGGCGACATCCANCACATCGGGCAGCCCGTCTGCTTCGTGGGGCGCGTCGAGAAGGTCCGCGGGGCGCTCGGCGGGCTCCGGGAGCGGGGATGGGGCTGCCCCGGAGCTCTGTGTGGGGAGGCTGGCGCCGTCCCTGGGGCAGCTCGGCAGCTCCAGGCGGCCTGGGAGCAGGGCGGGAGGCGGGCGCGTCTTTGCGGGAAAGAGCTGGCTGAGGCGGCCGAAGCTGTGGCGCTTCCGGCTGCCTTTGGAGCGCGCAGGCCTTTTTTCTAGACTTAAATGTTCTTTTGTAGATTCATCCTAGTGGGAAGCTTGTCGTGCTTACGGATGGACTCGGAAAGCATACAACTGTGGAGCTGAACGAGCCTGTAAGTTAAGGAATGTTTTGGAAATACTTGATGCCGCCTCTTGTGGATTCCGGAGGTTTTGTCTCTTCTGAAACCTGTACATGCCTTTCATGTTTTGAGTTTTTCCACCTGTATTTTATTGCCTCACTTTCTTGCATCTTTCTTACCCGTGAGCTGCCTTGGTCTTGATCAATTTTCAGCTGGTGTTAAGAGACAGAACTCATTCCTTGTCAGTCACATCCCTGTCTGGCTGTTTTGTCTTACTCTATTAGTTGCTTGCAGTGTAATATATTCCACTACGTTTATTAGCCTTATTTTAATTTCAGTCTTTCTTCCCATTTTCTTATAGCTTCTATAATCAAAAAGAACATGGTATTTTCAAGAGTTTTCTGAGTTAACATTGCTGCATTGTCTTAGAACACTTGTCATAGTGTTTCAGTAAACTCCATAGTTAGCTTGAAGCATTCTTTCTTAAAAAAAACCCCAACAATGAATGCAATGGGTGTAAGATATAACTACTGAACAAAAATACTGCTTCCTTTGTTATCACCTACCACTGAAGGAATAACATTTCAACATTCTCTTCTGATTCTAAGTATGTTTTTTCCACCAAGAAATGTTGTAATTAAAGAACTATATTAATTGTGATGGCAAATGCTCTAGCTTGACTCAGCGGATGTGTCTATTTACATCTTTTTCTCTGAACAAGTTGTTAAATGCTGAGAAATCTTGCCATTTCCATGGGAAATAATTGCATATGGTACTCTCTCAATCTTTCAAGACAAGAGTCTGTCCTTGTTGATGAAAAATGCAGTTTAATCTGGCAGAGTTTTGTCTTATAAATGTGAAGGTTGCTGATGTCAAACTGCAACAAAATGTCTCTTATCTCTTTCTCGAATTCGTGAAAACATTTCCTGCCTTGGGTTGTTAAAAATTCAAATTTTAGCATCTGACCAACATTCAGATTTTAGCATCTGATTCTATATTATTTTCTCTAACAGTGTAAGTGGTTGTACTCTGTAAATTCAAAGCTGTAGTGCTGGGCACTTCAGTCTGTGTTCCACTGCTGTGGAAGAAACTGGTGTGTGAAAAAAAATGAGGTCAGGTTCATCTCTCCAGTTCACCCAATGTCAGTGGGGAAACTAATAGATAAATGCTAAATAGATAAAAGATAAATGCTTTCTAATTTTTTTCCCTTTCAATATATTTCACTCTGTGCATCTCTTTCAACAGAGGACCCCAAAATTATGGGGAGGGAATTATTCCAGAAGACTTACTAGAAAGTTAAAAAAGTACAACTTATCTATTGGAAGAGCTTTATAAAAACAGTACTGCACTGTTAAAATTTGTGTCTTAAAAAAACAAAGAAAACATTCAAGCTGTATTATTTTGGTGTAAGATGTAACTTTTAGCCTTTTTTCCCTTTATTCAAACAATGGCTTATTAGGGACAGTATCTTTGTATTCTGAACACTTACTGACAGATTACTTAAGAAATGATTTCCAGATATACCTTCTGAATGTGGAACACTGGAACTGCTCTCTGGAATGTGTGATACCTCCTTAACTCTTACAGAGTTCTATAATTGACACAGGTTTGAATGCAGTACATTAAAATCAGAATTGTTCTCTCACTGTGTCCTAGATTAGTCTCTGTTCAGTGATTAAATGACACAGTTTTATATACTTGTGAACCAGTATCTTTCCTTGGATGCATCTTCATTTTTTTGTTGTTGTTGGTATTGAGTTGGCTATTACAAAACCTGTAATTCTCTAAGTGGATCAAGGTTTTTGTGGTTTTTTGGGGGGGAGGGTGACCGGGCTGTCCAGTAGCACTGTACTGTTTGACACAGAACAGAATCGGTCACGAACAAACCATCAGCTGTGGAGAGTTCCTAACTGTGCAGTAAAGACAGCAGCTATTTAGTGTTACTAATTTCATCTTTGGTGTGTTTTCTAGTTGGATGAGGAGATTTCAGGAGTTATTGAAGTGGTGGGAAGAGTAACAAATCAGGCAACCATCATGTGTGCATCATATGTCCAGTTCAGGGAAGATAAAAGTTCATTTGGTAAGTAAGAATATACATTATGATAAATTCATTTTGAGTTCTGAACTGGTCTTCAGTAAATAAGAAAGGAAAGCCTAGTTACCTTTTTTTACAGACAAGGTCTTTCTTCCAGCTGCCAGATAAGGAACAGGGTGTAGAAAAGTGTCATAAGAGAAGTTCTGTACCAAATATAGTGGTTTACAGTTAAACTGTAGGGAGTGACTCAGTGCTGGAGCCAGTCTAGATCATTGCTTCATTGCTGTGGCCTCATTGTTCTCCCACTCCTGACCACATGGTTCCACCTTGCCCTGGACCTTTTGTGGTTGTGCAGCTAGCAGGCCTAAAAGTAACTCCCCAGAAAACAAGCAATGAATGTTCCTGCCGCGGGAAAATGGGAGCTGGAGGGAGACTGGGATTACTCAGCAGTACTGCTTTAAAATAAGCAGTACTTGAATGTTGTCAGTGACTTGTGGGAAATTGAGCCTATGCATTATAACCATTTTCTTTGCCCTTTTTCAGATCTGGAACTCTACAATGAAGCTTTAAAAATTATTCATGAATTCCCTGAATACTTCCCATTTGGTACTGGGAGGAACACTTGATTTTTGTTAGCATATATTTAGAGCTTCAGAGAGGACAACAGTACTGAGGTTTCTTCCCTGACAGCATGGTAACAGTTGCATTTGTTTTCAACAGATATACTGAAAAGACACTGTTACATGTGCTAAGTGTTGCCTATGAAGAGTATTTTCTTTGAAAATGTATTTATTCAGCAAGAAGAACAAATGTGAATGTCTCACTCACTGTATATATTTAACCCTTTTGCATCTATGAGGAGTGTTCTCTTGCAAGATCAGACTTGTCAGAAACTGAAATATTCTAAGCATCCTTTTCTAGTTGGTAGAGATTCTAGGGTACGTTACAGGAAACATGAATGGAAAAAAATTGGTGGGGTTTCAATATGAAGATTTTTGATTTCATTTGCTTTGATATCAATTTATTGAATGGAAGGGGTATTTTGCATCTTGAAAATGCTATCTTCATCAATAAAAAAGATTCACTGCATTTAACCATTTGTGTCAGCATTAAATGTTAGAGTGCTATTTTCAGTGACATGTGCAACTCCTATTTGACACAGTTAAATTTAACAGAGTGGAGTACAAGCTTCTTGCCTTTGCACTGATGCTAAACACTTGGAAGTTTGATGTCAAATTAGGCTTGGGGATTTCAAGCACACCTAAGTCCCATCACAGCCTTCATTTTTGGTTGGAGTCTAAGCAGCAGTGCTAGGATTCAGCCACCTAGTCACGTTTACTAACCATGGGAATTTCCAGCAGTCCCCAATTTTGTTACTATCCAAGCTACTTAGAAAACTTAGCAAAACTTTTGCATCACTTGAGGTAACACATTTTAAGTAAAATTGAACTTGGAAATACTTTCTGGGAATTAATTAAGTTTTTCAAAGTATTTTAAGTAAACTGTAGCCATTTTCTTTGATCTTTTGTACAAACAAATTTCAGGTTTAGTAGTTAGATTTAGTGCCTTAATAAGACTGATAGCTTTGTGCTTATTTATAGACATGTCTTTTCAGTCGAGGAATATGTTTCAAAAACTTACACTTTGAACTGGAGGGATGATCAAGTTAACAGAGGATCAATTTTTTCCTCCCTCCCCACCTAGAACACGGATGAGTATCAGATTACAGATACCCAGTTACTCTGACTGGGAAGGAGGCCTTCTGAAGTAGGAAGCAGTCTCCTACAACAAACACCACAAGGGCCATGCAGCACAATGCCATGCCCTATCGCCACTCTGTTTAAGTGCTCAGTAGAATCAAATGTCATTCTTAATAACTGCATGCATGTTTTCCTCGCATTTAAAACTATTTTGTTCTACTCTGCTTTAGAAAATTGGTATTTTGTGTGTGTACTCTGTAAAATGCTATGTAGTTACCCAGACCACCCCTGCCCAGTGGAGCAGCCTGCCACTAGATGGCTTTAGCATTTCAGAGACCAGCCTGGGGTATGAGGTCTTGTGAGAGAAAGTTTGAATGCGCCAAGTGGGAAATGCTGGTTTCTCTTTGTCGGTCAAGACTCTTCTTGTTCATGCAGTCCTGCAGCAGTGAAAGGTGGCTGGGCAATCTGTACACAGCTAAAAGTTTCCCTTACATGCTTTTCATTTCTCTGCTTCTCTGTAGACCATCAGGCTGTGTGAATAAATGGCCTACCCTGGCTACATGGCTGTACAAATTACACAGCAATGCAAGGAACTGTAAAACATTCTTGGTATTAGAGTAGTGCTTAGGTCATATATGCATTTATCAGCATAATTTCCTATGTTAGCATGTGGAAAACTGCCAGCTGTTACAGATATCAAGGGAAAGACACACCATGCCAGCTAGGCCTGATGATCAGCAGGGCCCCAGGCAACACCCACACAATGAAAGGTGAGAAACTGCCAGACCTCATAGATAATAAAATGGTAAGTCAGGGCTTGGTGGGACACTGACTAAAGGGGAGGCACCAGGGCAACTGAATCATAAACACCAGAGGGATGTCACCAAAGCCAGTAAGGAACCAGTAATGGAAGAGGAGCTCCACAACGAGGAGCTGGTGGCTTCTTTGGAGGACAGGAGGTTGGTGAATGGTGGGAGCCTGGGAGAGAAGGGGCCTATGAAGTGAATGCTGTAACTGGAGCAGACTTCTGGAAGTTTATGTTATTTGGAACAGGACTACTTCCCACTACATTCATGACTGACTTGGACTTGGTACCTTTTTGCTGTGCTCTTGGCTGACCCTTCTTGCCTGCTCTGCTGTCCTGGCTTATGGATGGACACGTGCACAACTCGTGGTGCTCATGAGCAAGGAGCCTGTGCGTGTGATGATAAAGTGCTTGTGCTTAATCAAGGAAGGGCTGCAAGGCTGGAGCATCTAACAAAATTGCAACAATGGAATGTAATCAGCATGAACCACAGGATCACATTTTAGCAAGCAAGGACACCTTCAGCAGAGTTGAGCTGAGATTTACCAGGCAACAGTAAACAAAAAATAACTGCAGCTAATAAAATGAGTGTAGCTATACTTTTTGTTAGAAAACAAAAAATCACCCCAAAAATGACAGTTTTATTAATTTAAAACCAAAACAAGGAAAAAAAATGGTAATTAAAAAACATACAGCTCTTGTTTGTAAATTTTGCAGTAGTGTAACTACTGACCTGAAAGCCTGATTACGAATTGCAACAACCAAAACCCACACTGCCAAAATATACAAATTCATAATCCAAAACACTGCAAAGATATGAGTATATAAGTAAGCATGTAATTGAACTTAGTGATAGAATTAGTGATAGACACACAATTATAGCTGAGATGAAAATGTTATAGATTAATTTTCTTTACATGAGAAAATGAGACACTGTATGTTGGTAATTGCATTCACCTCAACGTTGAAATTATCAGGGAAATTTACTAAATGTTACAACACAAGAATAAAAAACAAACACTTGACACTTACCAATCCTCATTTACATAAACCAAAACCTTTATTGCCTGTATTTATATAAATAGCGTATCATACAGTAAGCCCCAGTTTACATTTATAAATGGAGAACATTTTGAAGAGCTCTTCAACAGAATGTGAAGTGTGCAAAAATACTGGTATGAGAAATAAATATTCTAAAAAGAAAAAAAAAGGGACTGCTCTCCCATGCCTAGAAATATCAAGTACTCTTAGATTTTTAACTTAAGAAAAGATCTTTGCCAATTTTATATCAAAATAAATGCAGCAGATGTATTACAACATTAATGCTAACTCAGAAAATATAACCCGAAGTCATGAATGTAACCTTGTACATCCACAGTACATCTTGTACATTTCCACATTTTATCTTCTTGAAACTACACTAGAGCACATAGAACTAGTGGTATATTACAATATATTCTCTTTAAAACATCAATTTTCACAGTCCTGGCAAACAGTACCAGTTTATTGCTAGCATTCCATTTAGTATTTCATAGCACACAAGTGTTAAGTAACTCATACACTGTAAATAAACACACACCAAGTAAACTGATGTTATTATCATATACCTTAAAACAGGTTTGGTTTTTTCCCCTAATTTGTGTGAATTTTGTTGCCTACATAGCCAAGGACAACAATACCAATTAGCTCCGAGCACAGTATTAGCAAAATATCATTGATGTTCTCTCAAGTTAATAAATAATCTGAATTCCAGCTGGTAACACATCTAGAAGTACTCTGATCAATTACTTAAAACTGGGAGCAGATGGGTGTCCACTAGTGACCAGAAGCAGGATTTATACAGGTTGATTCCACACTTCCCATTATATTTCAGAAGTACAGGGAAATGCTGATTATCTCAAAGTCTTCAAATATTTTTGTAGTCAAAACTCTGCACGTAGTTTAAAACTTACGTATTTACAAGTCTCCAGTCCTTGAGATTTCAGATCTTCACAGTACTAAGTTAAAAATTTATCAGATACAATCTCCTATAGTTTACCTGCACTCTGCACTGAAACAGTCACATGACTTCTCAGGGAACTCTTCTCTAGGATACAGTCATCGCTAGGAGAGAAAACCCCCAAACTCTTTAGCATTAAAATTTGCATCAGCTAGATATGTAGCCTAGTTAAGTAAGAACTTGAATTGTAAAGACATTGCTTTACTATCAACAAAACCTGGGAACAAAAATAAAAGGATTTTTATTTAAAACAAAAATCTTTAGAAGACAGTTAGCAGTGGCACTTTGAATAAACTTGCAAGGAAACAAACTAACATTTGCATACAAGACAGTGATCAAACAATGAACAGAGGAATCCACAGCATAACTCTGCCATCTTCTTTTCAAGTGTTTATTTTGAAAGTCTGCTTTCACAGCATATAAACTCAGCTTTGGGACCAATCAGCATTATCCTGAAAACTTTTTTAATAAAGGTCTTCTTTGCATTTTAGCAAATTCAAAAAGTCCACAATTCCAGGAGTGCTTTTCTTCAGTCCTCTGAATAAGGGCCATGCACTGTACCTAGAGGCTCACTTCAGGAATACCTGTTTCTACCAAGCAGTCATACACACATCATTTTACTACTTTGATAGCAATTTATTTTTTCACAGTAAGTCACAAATTACCTTTGTCTAAAATATCTGCTTGGACTATGAGGGACATCCATTAGTGAGCCACACATTTTCTAACAGTATTTATGCTTGGACAGTCTCTGCTGGAACAAGATTCCCTGTTGTATCCAGCTGCATACACTTACAAGAGCAGGCAGAAACTGGGCACTCAGTATGGTCCCTAAATAGCAACAACCAAAAAAAGAAAAAACAGGTAAAATAATTTTGCAATTATACATTTAACCATGTGCAGAAGTATAGTATCTCAGAAAATCTCAGTATCATAGTTCAGTTTTATTTTTTAAACTTTATAATGATAGATACAGGGAAGGAGACATGTTCTAATCAAAGCAGAACACACATGTAAAACAACAAAATTTTAACATCAACTTACCTGAACCAGCTCAGCATATGTCCAGCATGTCCACCATGCCTACAGTTGTGACACCAAGTAAACCAGTTGTTGAACTGGGCTAACTTCTTGTCTTTGCTAAGATCCACTTTTTCATCTGACTTGGATCCTCCTGTCCAGAGGCAAACCCACCCCCACAAATATGGCTGTAAATCATTACACTTCATTTACATTTCAGTCCCAGCAACACCATTAAAATGATTTTGAAATAAGGAACATTATGTGAAAAAGCATCGTGATTTGAAAATAGAAGTCAGTAAAAATATTAAGAGCTGGAAGAATGCCAAAAAGTAATTAGACTGCTAAACTGTTGCTTCACATCCTACAGATAAGCTAAACTTGCCTACTAAAGCAAGTTTTACAGACAGAATCTCCTTCAATGGTGATTTATGCCTTATTGATTGATTTATAGTTTAGTGAATTATGGGCCTGTTCTGCTGCACATGAAATCTTCTGCTTTAGAAAAAAAAATTAACAAAATCTAAGTTATGAATTGGAACAAGTACAAAATAGAAGTCATAACAAAGATCAGCAAAAGAATGAGAAGAGGTAAACAAACATGACAACTGTACAGCTGCTCATGGCTCTGTAATAAGATTGACTTAAAAATATGGCTGAAACTTTTTATTTAGACATTATATAATGACGAGCCAAAGGCATTTACAACTGAACAATTTCAGTCATAATACATCTTAGCTGTGACAGCATGACCCATGCTTCCTTTTATACTTAGTAACAGAAAGTACACACCTCTCTTCCTCTTCCAGCTAAAAATTAATTCATTTACATTCAATGATTTGTGTAGCATGCCTACAATTCATCTCAAGAAAACACTCTCCCTATTTCTCTCAGTCATAAAGCTCACAATACTGATGCCCACAATACTTGGATCTTTACATCTGTCTAAAATGGAATTTTACTGACAATCTCATAGAAAACTGCGAGAACCAAGTAGCTATGCACACTGTCTGACCATTAAGAATTGAAACAAAGGTTTCATCCCAAAATTAGATGGGATGTAAACAAGTTCTCCATTATGGTCCTTCTCCCTTCAAAATGATATATTTACAGTATAAGCACAAATAGAAGAAAAAAGTGTAACAGAAGATCTTTCAATAGGAACTGCTAATTTGGCCTCTAACTAGTACTGTAGCCAAATAACTAAAACCCATTGTGCCATACCTGGACAGCTGGAAACTGGTGTTCCCATATTTATCAAGCAAAGCGCACAGCGGGGAAGGGGCTTGCGGCAACCAGGACAGCTCGTAACTTTGGACTTGGTTGGTGAACCGCTGACTCCATACTGGCTAAAACCTCGCCCCTGATGAGGAATAGCTGAACAGCTGTAAGAGATTGATTTTCCACAGAAATTGCAACTCACAAACACCTAAAGAGAACAGATGCCCATTAATTTTTTGGTTTGGTTCCACTTTTGCTCCACCTGTGAGTGAGTCCATTCAAGCTAATTAACATTTATTTACCAGATATTCTAGCGTGCCCTGGAAAGCCAAGCCTACTTGTGAAGGAATTCTTAACAGCTTGGCTTCTGGATGAGGCACACAGCCCTGAGAAGTAGGCCTTAATGATGCTCACTGACTTCAAAAGCACATAAAAACATGCACAATTACTAAAACTTTTAAAGATATTATTTAGGATAATAAAAGCTGTATCTTCAGTAATGGAAGAAATTAGGTTTATTCTACTTACTATATAAAGTCTGGTCTCTCCCTCCTTGTAGTCAGATGACTCACACTACAATCCCCAACATAAGGATTATACTAATATTATTTATCTACATCCCTTGTGTCACAAGCTGTGACTTGATACCAAGGAGCACATATTTTAAATTCTTTAGGGCTATTTATGTTAACAACATAAGGAAGGAGCCGTAAACTCAACTCCCTCCCACTTGGAACAACTCTGTTTAAACAGTTGTGAGTGATAAATGAATCCAAAACCAGCTTTCCTCAGAAACTCTCAGGCCTTAAAGCTTGTAATGAACATACTTAGCAGACATGAGAGAGTAAAAGGTGCCATGGTAAGACCATGTTGGCTGAAACTGGCACCAGATATTAAGAAGATAGCATTTGGGCAGGGCGTTAGTTTTTAGGTCAGTGTATGTTCAGAACTGATAATGAAAGTTGCTGCTGTTCACTTTAGTTTCAGGTTCAAGGGCTTCAAAACAGCTTTGAAGTTTTTTTTTTCAATTAAAACAAAAGCAATTTGAACTAGTTCCATGGCTTCAGCATCAGTCTCACCCTGACACTGAATTCAGCTGGGTGATAAATCTCTGATTTCAGTTTTCAGCATGTGAGAGAAAAAAAATCAAATGAGTTTCGAGTTCCCCCAGAAGAAAAGTATTGATAGGTTACAGTTTCTGAAAGACATGTTATTTGAAAAAAAAAAAGTGACACCTCCTTTTTTTTAGGACAGGCTAAGTAAGTTGAAATCTCTCTTTTGCACATAAATCCCCATGAAAACCAAGATATGGTTTTCAAAACCAAAGATATGGCTAGCAAGGTTTTTTTTACAGAAGTACCATGCCACATTCCTTTCTGGACTGGTCATATTTCATATAAGATTTATATTTACCTGGGCTAAAGGCTTTGAGCTGGGATCCAGCTTACTCCTATGAATATCAAATTCTGCACGTTTATGCCAAAACCTCCAGGCATCTAAAAGATTCCTGTAGTTCTCAATCCAGTACTGAACCCTTTCATCCTTAAGTACATCTGATGGAGAACCCTAAAGTAGGCAGGAAAAAATGTCAGACATACATTAAAGACACACAACACATATTTGTCACTTTTTCAAAAGCCTTTACAAAGTGTACTACAAGATAGAAGAAATAATACAGTGTCATTTATCCTGAAGAAGATGAATTTTCTGTTAAATTGTAATGTGAGTTTGATAAATGTTTTCTTCAGTTTCTCTCTGGTTGAAAATACTTGTGCTGCCACATCCTCCTAAGAACTCATGTCTGTGAGATGAAGGATTCGAAAGTTCTGTCACATATCACAATCTGTATCACTGTCATGACTGCAAATGCAGTTAAATACACTGCTGGCAATGGCTGCTACTGTGAAAGGGCCAAGGTAAGCTCATTATAAAAAAAAAAAAAAAAACCAAACCCAAAGCCTACAAACAAACAAAAAACCTCCCTTTTGTTCTCTACCAAAATCCTGAAAGCAAAAAAAAAAAAAAANAAAAAAAAAAAAAAAGAAAATGTCAGGAAACACACAAGCAATAAGCAGATAAATGGGTAATCCCAGTTCAGATAGTGAAAAGGACTATGATTTTCTTTTGTCTCTTTCTCCTACTATCTCCTCAAGCTACCTCAACCAGAGAGTGTGAAGATACATACTTACCAGTTAACTGAACTTCAGATGACTCCACAAAAAAAAAACCAAACAAACAACTGTCCCAATTTAATACAGAAAATACTTTTTCGTTTACAAGATTCAACACTACCCTGATAAAGAAACTACATTAGTTTTCCTCCATAAGATTTATTTTGGAGTGAAACACTAACCTGTAGCATGCAATAGCTTGCTGTCTGGACATCTCCAGTTCTGTCAACATAACTTTCCATCAAGTCAACTCCATCTTTTGTCAGCCCTGTTAACAGTATTCCCTCCAAATTCCCAGCCTCTTTCATTTCATTTGTCAGCTTTTCAATAAACCTGTTGAGCTACAAGAAAATACATATGAAGAACAGCATCTGCTGCTAACAGAATGTGTTGCTTACTGGATGTTATGCAGAAAAAGTTATATTACTATATCATATGACACTGCATGAAATCAAGTATTTATAAGCAAACTTTAAGCTTCCTGACAGAAAATGCAAGGAGAGAGGTTATGTATTCTTAGAATTCTTTGGTGAATTTTAAAATAGAACATTTCTGCTGCAAAGCCAAACCATAACTTGAGAGAACATTAACACCTGGAAATAAATACTGAAGAAATAGAAATACTCTCAAGTAAAGCAGGTGTACAGTTAATGCAACTGCATTTTAACTACCATGTAATGAATACTCGCAAAAACCTCCAAAACCACAAAACCAATAAAGCCCCCAAACCAACCAAAAACTGAATCAAAAATTAAGCTGGAAGTACAAACTAAAAACCAGATTATACTATACCTTATATACTACTGTGGTAAGAAAAAACAAATTGCTCATGACTCATTATTTCCACTTTTCACCTCATTATTTCCACTGCTCACCCCGCTACTCCAGAGCTTGCTCTGCCTCTGAATAAAGCCCAGTTTAAAAGTCTGCTTAAATGTGGAATCACAAACTTACCTGAGCATCATTGAGGAACTTGCAAGCAAATGCCACTCTGTCTCGTACAGCTACGTTATTTTCATACTTTAGAGAGAAAAATGAGAATACTAACATCAGATACATGTTTTCATTTTTCCAACACATTGTGAAAATCAGAACACTTGCACTACCGTCTAACTAATACAACAAATTGATTGTGTACAAAGAAAATGTGACATCTGGAGAAGGCTAACTCTAACTATCAGCTTACTTGTCTGTACTCAGACAGGTATCAGAGGAAGACTGCAAATATGGGAACAATCTACCAGGAAAGCTTGGTACAACACAACCTTCATGGTTTAGGAAACTCTACAAAAATAAACTTTGCAAGTCCTCTAGAGGACTTAGTGCTTCCAGCATGTATAGCCAGGTGTCCCACCCAGTCACAGGCAGAAGAAAAACAAACCAAGTTCCTTTTACTGTATTTACATAATAACTAGCCTAACCACTCCATTCCTTCCTTAAATTGCAAACGAAAGTTAACAAAGCAAACAAAACACCCCAAGCAAACAAAAACTAAACATCTAGAACTAATTTCTCAGAAGTATATTAACACTTCAGGTTCAGCAGGGTATCAGTATTTAATTTCAGCTTTTTATTCATTTTACTAGATGTGAATTTATTCATTTTACTAGATGCAGAAAAAAATACTTCTCTGTATCAATTCTCACGCTTAGCTATGCCCACATTTTTCCCTCTGATATTCTCAGATTAGAAATTGTGACTGACATTGCCAAAACAAGATGTGCTTGGCAAAATCTTTCACGCAGACATCAACAGGTCTCATTGAAGGAAAAATTAAAATTAAACCCAAAGAAAAAGCACCTTATCATGTAAGAGTTGGCAGTTCATCAATAAAAAAAAATCTATAAAAGTACTATCCAACATCCAGAGAACAACAATACTCTCTCTCAAAGACAGAAAAAAAAATTCAGGTTTCTCTCCTCTGGGATTCTAACAATTTTTATTTTTCTTTACCCTAAGAGCATCAAATTATTACAACTTCACTTTCAACAGCTTTGGGCCAATTACTCTGCTGCATTACAGGAGTCCTCTCCTACGCTAAATAATTCCTACTGAATCAAGTATTTCTACTGTTCTCTAACCAGGAATCAAGTACGTTAACTCCTCCAAAGGCTCAAAGTATCTCATGATTAAAGATTTAGTTTGCCCTTTAAATGGCATTTCTGTATCACTTTCAGAAGCCCTGGAACTACTCTATTTACTGTTTCAACAAAGTGAAATTATTTTAACAAGTAAGCTAGGGAAAATAAAATAAAATTCATTGCAAATGTAGCTTGATGAAAGTTCTGCCAACTCCCCTGCATTTAGTCTGCTTTTTGCAATTCCATTATTAATCTCTCTTCTGTTTCTTCCCACTGCTTACATTACTTTGATAATGTATTTCTAGAGGTTTAATAACTCCATGTGTCAAATAAAATTCCTCTAAGAAATGTGTTAACTATAATCTATATTTTGGCCATTCATGCATGACTTATTCACTAACATAACATTCACTAATATGAGATGTCTCTTCTGCAGAAAGATATGCTATTTGCCAGCACCAGGATAAAGAATAGGTTTAAATTTGATTAATTCTTGGAGCATATAGGACTCCCCTTACATAAGTACATGTATCTATATGTTCCTATTGCATAAAGAAATTTTAACCTAACACAGAAACCTAACACAGAAATTTACTCACCAAAACACCATCATATGAACCAGACTCACTCGTCAGGAAAGCAAACATAGCACATAAGTAGGGATTGTTCAACTGCAGTCTTAGAGTACTGCACATCTCTCTCCAAAGTGAGTTCTTCTCATCTGTGTAGCCTGACAGAGCCATTGCTACTACATTAAGGTTCAGATCACCTGATTTATGAAAAGCAATCAGTGAAACAATATTATTCAAGTTAAGGACTTAAAAAACCTCCAATTCAAACTGTAAATGAAAGCATCCATTCAAAACACAATGTTTTGTCAGGATGCAACATAAAATGCAGTAGGAATTAACACTACCTAAATTAATGTGTTGACACTATCATGTATAGTAGCTTCTGCTTTAAATGCCTTTGTTCAGGTAAGCTAGCATCTACATGCATGACAGCCTCTTTAAACAACATCACACTACTTGTGGTATTTTGAAATAGGTATCAAAAAAGATTGTCATTACCACAATTCATATCCACAAAAAGTGGAATGACAAGATTGCATATTCAGCCATTGTTTAGCAGACCTAGCTGGAGTATGACAATTTTATACAGAAGTTTCAAGCAAAGAAGTTTCCTAAAAACGCGAAAACTATTTAATCTAAATATTCATTCTGTCAGAAAGTTCAATTTTATTCTTGAATTTGAAAATAGCACGTTTCCAGTCTGAACCATCCCTGTGGAAAGCACAGACAGACACTCTTTCCCCCAGCAGCTCCATTAAAGTAAAAAGAATCCCACTAGTTCTGAACATAAGTCTTTCTGGGGCTTTCATCAGGAAGGAAATTCTGAAACATGATCTGTTTTAAATAGAGAGTATGACACATGGTAGTCTGATGAGTGAAATATCAGCATTTGTCAAGCTCCAATACAGGTGTTTCAAGTAACAATTTTACAACATAACAGGCATCTCTTCCACACTATCTTCCATAATTCTATTAACAGAAAAAATCTACTAATGTGATACAGTGCCAAAATAAAAAACTAAACACAATACACACCTTTTCCTGAGGAAGCTCCTTTATTCAGAATTTGTATTGCTCGCCGTATATCCAAGTTGAAAAGTGCTACAGCAGCAGCTCGCTCCCAGTCTCCTTCCTGTTCCAATGAATTTAGGAAAGGTTCCACATCTAAGTCTGTTCCTTTCTTTATCCACCCACAGAGCTGCAAAGCCAAAGATCTCTCCTCACTCAGATATTGAATAATATCTGCCTGTCTATCAGATCCACTCCTGCTGTGCCTGAGGTTCTCTGTTGTTCCTAGAAATGGGAAATAAGTTAAATTATGCTTAAATCACAGTTTCAGTTGCAATGACAACACAAGGCTTTGATTTCAATCATAAAGCAGGGTACAGAAGCTGAGTATCGCATTTAGTACTTTACATTGCTTACAACTCCATGCAAGGAGCAGCACGCACAAAATTATTCTGATCTACTAAAAATTACGGAGCTAAGCTTGACACATATTTCTCAGTCTTTTTTCTTTCTTCTACCACATGTTACATTTGACAGGAGTTCTCAGTATGTTCAAATTGAAAATACATAATACACTGTCAAGCACCTGCTCTACCAGCTCTCAGCCCGCATCAATGTGTTAGAAACTTTCCCACCACTGAAGACTCATTTTTTGCTCCAAGAAGCATAGTTATTAATAAGACATATATTGAAGAGAGAAAGAAATATTCAAATAATATATTATACTAAGAAAGATTTCAGCAAGCATGAGAGGCAGAATGTGATGAACCAGGGTTGATCACCACCTCAGAACAGGTTAGCTTGTTTAAATGTAGTCATACAAACGTACTCAATACATTAGCAGTGACAACAGCAAAGTCACCTTTCTAGAACCACACCCTGATGTGGAGCTTTGAAAAATATAATGGTTATGCAGGGAGGAAGAGTTCTTAGTGCCATAGTTAAAACTCAAATGTTTGAAGCAGTTCAAAGATTTACTTCAGAGGATACTATGCTTCTACAATTACTGACTTTCCAAGAACACTGAAAACTCTGGAAATTACTGTTAACATAAATTATTAAAACACAAACAGAAATACTTTGTTTTTAAATTTTTAAATAGTCTCTTTGAACAATTGCCAAAAACAAACTCATGAGTGCATCATTCTGCAAACATACTACAACAATACTTAGCAAAGATGGAACATTCTTACCCAAAGATGACTTCACAATTGATTTAATGCCAGTGTAAACTAAGGGACCTTTGTTTCCTGTAAGTTTTTGATCCATATCTTCAGTATACTGCTTCATAAGTATTTTCATGTATAGGAAGCTTAATTTTTCCCAAAAAAATGTTTTTAAAAACTTAAAGTCACATCCTGTTAACATATACAAAGTATTTACAGGATGTTGCATTGTATTTAAAGATTTTAACGCATTTTATGTAAGTGGTTTACATAAAAAGATATATTACTTCCTTAGGACAAAAACTACAATAAAATAAAGGATATAATGCAGAGTGTACCAAAGCGATTTCAGCTGGGGATCTTCATTTCCAGCTAGGAGGTGATTTCTCCAAACTTGCTCAGTATCAAGACCATACCTTGACAGAGCTCTGAGGCGCATTTTGGTTGCTATGTCTTTCTCCAAGGAACTAGCTTTTCCTTCTTCTGTACACTCATACAAATGTCGTCCACAAGCCCACATTAAGGATGTCACTGGGCTCCACGCAAGAGAAATCCTTTCAAAAACTGTGAAGTCGGACATAGTCCTGTTGGGAGTCACTACTACCATTCGATTTTGACTTGTGGGATGCCAGGCAAATGAAGCAATGTAATTTTCACATGGCTGGACACTTCTCTCAATTATTGTTGGCTCAGTTTCATCTCCAATAGGGGTGGGAGTATGCTGCATGTCATACAGTCTAATGATGTTACTATCCCTTGTTAAAGTAGCTAACAGTCCAGTCCTTGTTGGACACCATGCGACTTTTGTTAAGGGTTTTGGTTGCTCTGTCAGGGTCAAAACAGGCTTTTCAAACTTTCTTAAATCCCATATGGCAACTTGACCTTCATAGAAGGAAGCAACACGATCGTGGAAATAGGGATCAACAGTCACTCCTTGGACAGCCTTGGTGTTTACAAATATTTTTTGGCTTGTGTTCCTAAGATCAAAGATAGCCAGATTTCGATGCATTCCAGCTAATAGCAGCTTCTGATCCCGTGGAAGCCAGCAGAGAGAGAGACAAGCATCATTCTGTCCTAATTCATATAGTGGTTTTGTTACTACCAGGCCTGCTTCTGCATCTCCAGCTGAAAGCCTGACTTTCTCTGTAGCAACTGCAGTCTCTGGGGCGTATTTGCTGCTGATATCCCAGATCAGGACGGAAAAGTCAGCCCGATGTTTATCTAACCCAGCAGCAAGCCAGTTGCTATCCAGTGGGTTCCACGCCAGGGTATTGCACTGCCGAGCGTGTTTGGGAACAAACTCTTTGCCTATCAAATCTTTAGATTTTGAGTTGTGATCCTGCCCGAGGCTGGTAAGTACCACTCGGCCATTGGCCTGTCCAACAGCGAGGAGACATTCAGGGTCATACTTGGGATACCAAGCCACGCATTTCATGTAGGGTGTATCCGAATTTATTGACAGCAGTGTAGCCGTGGTTTCCTCTGACAACCGCAAGGACCCTGCCTTGAGCTCTGAACTCACGGCAGAGTCAATGTGATAAAGGCTCAGCTCTGAATCGCACACAACAAATCTGTCAACGTGGTGTGGGGCCCACAGGATATCAGGTTTGGAGCCACTCATGGCTAGGGTAAGTTGACACACAATTTAAGCTCTGCTAAGAAGATTCAGGTGATATCCATGCATACAGAAACTGTTGAGAAAATAATTTGTAGGAACTTTATCAAAACCCAAGTTCTTTATCTGAAATCATCATTAAACAAACAAAACCAAATTATTTTTAGCCCAAGAGTTTATCTCATAGACCAAATCATTAAGCATTCTCCTCACAACACGTTTTTTTTGCTGGCATGTATGTACCGAGACAGAACCAACACGGCCACCCACAAACTGATGACACCAGGACCTGCTGTGTTTACAAACTCCACACCAGTATTAAGCAAGAAGACATTACCCGAGATGCTCTGTGGCAGGATACGTGGGTGTGCCTCTGGGAAAGAGCCACTCCCTCAAACACCTAGAAGAGAATTTCCCTGCCTAATTAAAAAAGCATTAAGTGACAAAAATTAGAGTCTGGCGGTTTTGTCTAAAGCCCGCTCCACAGGCTAGAAAGGCTTCCTCTCTTGGAAGATTTCAACAGAAATTCAAATTGTCATCTTATTGTACAGCTCCCAGTCCCACCACCTGCCCCAATGCTACCCTGTCTCCGTTCGTATCTGCTCCAGCAACATTCAAATAGGCACATTACTGTCAAAACTCCCTTTACACTTGCGGTAGCTGCATGCCCAGAATCACTACACGTGCCTATATGCAAACAGACCCCACAGATCCTACACCTCCGCTATTACTGTGGAAAAGGACACGCAAGATCGGGAAATACGAAAAGCCAACATTATGTACTACACTTGGGCCGCCCCTGTGTGCCTGCAGGTCACCCCCGCCTCCGAGGGGGTGCAGGGCCCCCGGCCGCAGCCCGTTCCCGACAGGAGACGCGGAGCACGGAGGCGGCCGTAAGAGCGGACCGGAGCCGGGAGACCGCCACCCTCCCAC
>WBNO01021855.1:54416-82916 GCA_013400575.1 Peucedramus taeniatus
CGGCCCCGAGCGGGCCGGGCCGGGCCGGGCCGGGAGCGGGGACAGCCCCGGCTGGAACCCTCGGGACGCGCTCCTGGCAATGGGCTCCAGGATGGCCCTGCTGGAGCAGGGGGTGTGACCAGAGCACCCACTGCGGCCACTTCCAGCCTGAAGCGTTCTGTGAGCACAGAGAGCATCTGATGCCTTTTGAGACTACCTAAAAACAGAGGCCAGACAAAATTAAGAGAATAAAAAGCGGTTCTATTTATTGAAGGGCCTCCAGGTACATTAAGGGCAGACGAAGCTCCCGCAGGGGCTACACCCAAAAATGGACCACAGGTCACAGGTTTTCATAATTTCATAAGTTTGATCCCTTTGCATATTTGGGGTTAATCTTCCAATTACAGCTCCAGGTAATGAAGTCATTACCGAAGTTTCCTCCCCTGCCCCTCACTTTTGTTTACGTTTCTCAGGGCCGTAAACACTAAGGTGTCCTTGATTCCCAGACCTAGAGAGGAATTGTTTTGTCTGACCAAAATGGGAAAACTGTAGCTCACTCTATGTGGAGTTTGGAGTTACACACTAACGAATTGCAGGACTATAAACATATGAAATACATAAAAGCTGAAAGTCTAAGGTATCACTTCCAACGCCCCTGCCGAGGACAGCTCCCAGTGTACCAGGTTGCTCAGAGCCCCTCCAGCCTGGCCTTGAACGCTTCCAGGGATGGGACATCCCAGCTTCTCTGGGCAGCCTGTGCCACTGCCTCGGCACCCTCACAGCAAAGAATGTCTCCCTCGTATCCAATCGAACTCTACCCCCTCTTCCTGGGGACCTACAAACAACCAAAGCATGGAGGTTTGGGACTACTTACCATCCCTGGGCAACTTTTCCCATTATTTGATGACACAATGATAAAGTTTTCTTACACATAAATTACTTGGGAAAAAAATATACATATTTCCACATTCCTATATGATTAGGATTTTATAACCTGTTTTTCTGCAAGCCATGGAGATGTGAACTGTTACCCTTTTCCTTTTATTTTCAAAGCTCTTTAAAATTGTCTGTAATAAAACTAATTTGACAATTTCAGAATCTCTCAGAATAACTTCCTTCATATAGAAACAATGATATTTAGCCTGGAAATATTTAAATGTCACATTTTTAAAGTTTTGTTCAGCACTGTTAGAGTCAGGACAATACTTCCTTACTTTAGCTGCTTTTCTTACTTCAGCTGCTTTTCTCACTTCCCGTTTTATAACAGAAAGGAAATGCATATGCTTTGGCTTCTTTATTAAATATTTTCCTACTTTATTTTTTGAAAATTAAAGCATATAATTTTTAATGTCCTTTCCAATGTTTTTATAACTTAGCAAAACATTTTTAAGAAAATGTATGATAAATCATTGTTCATCCATCTTTTCAGTAATTTGCATGTATTCAGTGCCTTTAGTTTAAAAATATGTATGGAGTGGCTTTGAACATCATTTGTGTTAATGTCTGTTGTCTTTTTTCTTGTCTCTAAGCATAGTGGAGAATTTATTGCAAACTACATTTTATGTGTTACATTTTCATAGGGTTCATTAATTTTAGCCACAAATGTCATTTAGTGCTGCAACAACTAGTTGTTTTAGATTTTGTTGTAATACTCTTTCCATTTAAAAAGCACTTTTCTTCATAAAACCAGCTGCTTTTTTCCTTAATAACAGAAACCTTTAAGAGCTCAGCAGTTGTTTTAATAAATAAAACAGACCAAAGCATGTGGAAAAATACAAAAGTAATTAAGTAGTCTATCATATATCAAAGGCAAAATTGGCAGACTGGATTTTCATGCTTATCTGTTTCATTTTCATATTCCATTTCCTCTGCTGCTGTTGAAGCAGAACATAATGACTTTTTCACTTCTGTTTCCAAGAATCACCAAGATTTCCAAGAATCCCTGGTGGTTCTTTTTATAACAAAGATGAAATTCAGTTTGTGTATTCCTAACATTTTTCCATGGGAAAGTATGGGAGTTCATTTTATAAACATAGGTAATATTTGCAATAATCACATCATCCAACTTTGATTTTAAGGGTGAGTTTTTCAGGTCCTAGGGAATCAGCAGCTTAACTGTCTGACATCTTGCTCATTTCTTGAATCCTAGTGATGGTCTGAATAAACTGAACAAATGCCCAAGCTGCAGAAGAGCTGTTTCCTGTGTCTTTGGCACAAGCGAGATTCAGAGAGGTTAAAAATGAAAGATGGTATTTTGAAGCAATAGATGCTGTTACTAAAATGACTGGTACAAAATAAGTTAATAGAAACATAAGAGTTACTTGGTGTTTCAGAATGCAAAAGAATGTTACCACCTGAGGGACCACTGTGTCACAGCTACTAGAACTGTTACATGAACTGTTGGGACATAGATGTTTTATATTTGATCATTCTACCACATGCAGAAGTTGTGTTTCCTGTGTTGATCTCAAAATAAATACTGCAGCAGTATTTCATTAGTGAGGTTATGAATTCCTCTAATGTTTCTGAACCCCTTTAAATTCTTGGATCTTTGCTTCTGTTTTCCATGCCCTGATTTACTCTTTCAGTTTGGATGTAGCTGTCTCCACATTTGTATCTTTGTCCAATAGCAGCATCTTTATTTGTAAAGAATACAGAATATTTGTTTAGTTTTGAGGTTGTACCTAGGTGATTATTAATCTCTTCATCACCATTGCATAACGAGTGATTTTTATATTTCATTGTTTCTTGTAATTGATATAGTTAAATAAACTTACACATTTAAACCCACAAATCATTAAGGATCTAATTCAGCTTGACTTTCATCAAGCCTCACTTTAATCCTACATTTTTTGGCCTCTCAGACGTTACCCGCACTTGTGATCAGTCCCTATTATATTCCTTGTAAGATCTGCTTATTTCTGATGTGAATTTATATGTAACAATTGCTTTCATGCCATTGTATCTCAAACTATTTTCAGCAATTTCTCTTTATGAATGATGTATACATTTTTTTTCTTTGCTCTGACTGCAGAGTATTTCAAGTTTGCTCTATGTACAAATCTCTGAGTTCTTTTAAGAATTTCTAATCATGTGGAGACTTTGTACAGTGAAAGCTCCATTTTGAACTTATGTTCTTCTTTAAAGATACATTAAAATTCATAAGAGATCAAGGTATACCAAGGTTAGTTAATATTTTTTGGGGGTATTAACTGGAAGCTCTTTTTTTCCTGCAACTTTGTTACACTTTTCATATTTGATTCCTGGAAGGCTGGCTTTTTGTTTAGGTTATGTTATTCTTTGAGATTTGTTATGTTTGTGTCTTGTCTGGCCAAAATAGCTAAATCATTTCAGGAATACAGAAACACCTAAGTACTGCTGGAGTTTTGTATATTCCAATGCAATGTTAACACTGGGTTTAAAGACATGTCAATTATTAATTTAGTTATCTAAGTCTACTGCTGTTCTTCCCTTTACAGAAAAAGTATATATTCTATCATTGCTATTTTTAACATTACCACTGGTTTGGATTATGATTACTTAAACTTGCAGAAGCTTGATGGATCCTAGCAGACTGTTTCAGATTTAGTATTTTACTTCTCCATGATATGATGCATACCCAGTAGTATTGCTTTATCAGATATTTGGTAAGAGAAGAAAGTATTCATAACATAGGGAGCTTGAAGCTGGAGTTCAAACCTCTCAGTTTTTGTGAAATGTATGTCTCTTTGTAAAGACTCAAAATTATACAGACTCAGCAGCATAATTGCCGAAGTCGTAGGCACAAGTTGCAAGACTTTCCTCCAGGCTTCAGTATTCTACTGAAAATTCTTTTGTTTGTGCAGATCATGTTTTGTTCTTTGTACATATTGGGATTATCACTTAATTTTATACAATTTCATGTTAAAAATATAATGCAAGTTACTGTATTCAAATGCCATATATTTTCAGGGGGAAAAAGGTTCTAGGGATCCCGTAGGTCCAGTTGGCCCACCAGGTCTTTCACCTTGGTCATTCATTAAGTGAGGCATTCAAAATAAAAAGCCTTTTAAGTAAGGAAGGTGACTCTTTTGATGGCAGAATGGCCTTTGCCAACTGCACAGCCTTGGATAAGAGCGCAAAAACTTTCAGCTTCACTTATTCCATTAATGTTACTGGTGGTTTCTGTTACTATTATTCAGTGGGATGCATAGAAATGTGAGCAAGGGAAATTGAAATAAATACAGCAAGAATTTCCCAGGTACATTTGTTTTCTTTTGAAGATAACTACTGAATTTTATTAATTGAAAAACTGATCTGTGGAAGTTTGGAAATTAAATGTCCTTTCTCATCTTTTTAGGGTATTCAGTCTCCTCAAAGAATACCTGGAACAAAGGGATCTCAAAGTTTGAGCGTTCAAAGTTCAAAGGTAACCCATGAAAAAAATCCTGATTTTAGAAGGCTAGAGCAGGGAATATATGTGACA
Source organism: Peucedramus taeniatus (assembly GCA_013400575.1). Taxonomy (NCBI): domain Eukaryota; kingdom Metazoa; phylum Chordata; class Aves; order Passeriformes; family Fringillidae; genus Peucedramus; species Peucedramus taeniatus. The sequence goes on from WBNO01021855.1 coordinate 58,861, forward strand.
GAGGACAAGGCTTTTTATATATTAGAGCTCTTATTATTCTAGAAAAACTCATGAAATAAAAGGTAACTCTTCAGTTTTGATCACTTTTGTCTGTTAGAGAGAAAACTCCACTTGAGCTCTATCATATGTTATGATAAGCAGAAACATAGAGCATTTACAAAGGGTTTTTTGAAGAATTTGAAAATTAAATATACTGGTTTTTAACAATATTCCATGCCGCTGAGCCTGACCAAAGCCCTTATTCAAACTGACAATTTTTTTTGTAGCCACAAAATGGCTACACAATGGATGCTGCAATGGCTACACATTTGGCCATTTTTGCTTTAAGCTGTTAGTGAAGTAAAACATTTACACAAATAATTCTAAATTGGAATTTTGGATGGTTTTTGGTGTTGTGGTTTGATGCTGTTGAGTCAGGGACAGAATGAAAGACACCAGTCTCAGGTGGTCAGAAGGCGAAAGGGTGTTTAATGAAAGTAGCAGGTCTTTTTATAATCCAACTTGTTAAGGTAAGACTTGATTGGTCCCAAAGTAAAAACCTTTCACGCTGTTGGAGTGCTGTGAATAGTACACTCTGGAGAACCATATCTATAAACAATGGCTACAGAAAGAGAGATAATAATTGTTTTAATTCTTTAAGATTCCCAGGCTTAGCCTGAGAAAATGATCTCTGTTCTTTCTTTGACTGAACTGAGAATATCCACAGTGGTTTTTGTGGGTTTTGGTTTGGGTTTTTTGGGATTTTTTCTTTACTGTGAGCTTTATTGGGGGGTATGTGTTTGTCTTTTTTTTAAGGAGAACAGAGGGAGCCTGGTCCAAAGGGAATCTGTGGAATTTCAGAAACGGACTGCCAGGAAGTGAATCTATTGTAAACAGTTACCATTTTGATCCATGCTCTGTTTTCTTACAAATATAAGTAATAATTTACCTTATTACTAATGCAAAACACTTCTCAGGCCAGTGCTACATAAGTGACACAACAAGACTGTAATTTCACTTCTCTGAAAACCTAGAATTGTACTTACTTCAGCAGTTCATAATGCTTTGCCAATACATTCACTTTTAGCTTTCATTAACTTTACAGTACTCAGAAGACCCACGTGATGTACTGGTGCTCTTAATCTGGGTATCTAAAAGAGAGGAATGTGTGAAATCGGTATTTAGAATCCCAGGATCAGGTAGGAACTAAGGAGTAAAACCAGTTTTTCAGGACATATCCTCCCTCCTCAAAGTGTTCTTTCTTAGTCTTTTAATATATTGGTCTTTAGCTTCCACCTTCTATTACAAGGGCACAAATGTTTTGCCCAGACAGTAGCCTCCTTTACTAGGTGTGTATAAATGATTAAATCCTGAATGAGGCACCCAGTATGAAGTACTATAATTACTATCATTATGCATTAACATGTAGATACACCAGAGGGCAGGATTTAAATAGCATAAATATCTTCATAGCTTAAATATTCAGCAACTAAGTGATCCTTTTGGCACACTTATTGCAATCTGGTTTTAAGAAGGCAAATAATCACAACTTTGCTTGCACGGTGTATGAATAGCAACAGCATTGAGTCTATAGCTAGTACTAGGAGCACTGATTTTAAAAAAATGTTTAAAATATTTATTTCAAATTGCACCTACTAGTGATGTCTCCTAGCCAGAGGACAAAATATCAACTGTTCTTTATAGTAATTATTAGCATTCTTATTGAGTGAAGAGCACACCAGGGCAAAAAATATAAATTTAAGGCAATGAGTTTTGATTGATATCATCAAACCAACTGACCCATAGTATAAGTCCTCTGACATTTTACATTCATGTACTCTGGAATACTCGCCTTCCTTCACACTTTATAGATTATATCGCACTGGCATTCAGTTAGGGCTTTTCAAGCAACAGAATCATAATTTACTTTGTCTTCATATAGAAACTCTCTTATCTTTGTGAACTCTCTCTTTTTATTTCTTCTTTAACATCACGGAGTTTCAGTAATGAGAATAGCAGGAAGTATTCAAGGAAGGCAGGTATATACCAGGAACAAAAGCTATACATTATTTTTTCCAGTAGAAGAGATAACATAGCATATATGCAGGTATTAAAGGCTTTTTAACTTGCAATTCACTAGCAACATAAAATGAGTTGTACAGATAAAATTTTGTATTGCAGAATAGAGTTTAGTATGGTCATGTAATGAGTGCATTTAGACAGATTCAGTAGTCCTGGCAGCTGAATATGCTGAGCATCTGGTTCAGAGCATGTGGTTCAGGGCAGCCATTGGAACACTGCTGTACTGAAAAGCTTTGCAGGAAGTATTAATATTAAAACAGTGCTGTAAATCTGGAGGCATGACTTCCATCAAATTTGATTCCTAAGTGAATACAAAGCTATGGAAATATATACTAAAAAGACTAGTGAAAAAAAAGAAGCTCTGAATTGTAAATCAACAATCCTGTTGTGGAACTGTCAAGATTCTTACTGTACTTCCAAAACACAGTAAGAAGTGAAGAAGAGCTTAGGCTGTTCCCAGAGACCAGTTACAGACCAATATGTAACAGATTTACAGATGTTCTAGACAGAGAAATGCAGCCAAACTTGACCCCATTGCTGTCCAAATATTGCATGTGCATCAGAACTATCAGGGTGCATGTGTATTTGACTAGTCAAATTGTTATGTCTAAAAATCATAAGTGTTAACATTTTCTGATCTCTGCCAGATGAAAGTCATGTTTGCAGGTCCCCAAAAAAATCAGAAATCTTTGAACACATCTGAGAATTCATTCATTCAATTCTGTTTTGGCACATAGTGCAGAAAAAACTTACCAGCTGCTGGAGAAAGCATTTTTTTCCATAGCTGTTGATGTGATAGGCTGTTTGCAGTCTTGATCTAAGCATGCATAAGGGTAAGGATAAGTATGTAAACAGTATGAGTGATCTGTGTGACTAATTTGTTGCAAATCAAATGTTTGATCGTCACCAGTGTCTCTAATACAACAGATGCTGGGTGCTAACAGTAATTATCATTTGTAGCACTAGCAGATATTTAGTGCAAAATATTGTATTCCATTGAAAGTCTTTGTTTTTCCCTGTGTGTAATGAAGGCAGCATTTACTTAATTAAGACAATTAGCTTCAATAAAGATGACACATATTTGACAGGAGACAATGTAGAGGTTTCTAGGAAGGAAACCCTTTAGGATGAGGCTGCAGCTGCTGGGCCAGCAAATCTTTCCTCACTTGAACTGGGTGAAGAGGGTGAGCAGTGGTTGCGGAAAGGATTTTTTTCTGTTGGCAGTATGTTCCTTCAGTACATTCCATGTTAACAGAGCATGAACAGACTGACAGATCTGTGTAGGAATGGTACTGTGTACAGTCATAGGGCAAAGGTACAGCTCTCACATGCAACCTGTCATGGCTTAACCCCAGCCAGCAACTAAGCACTGCACAGGCTCTTGCTTACTCTTCACCCTCATCAGGATGGGAGGAACGCAATTAGAAGGGTAAAAATAAGAAAACACATGGGTTGAGAGAACAGTTTATCAATTTTTTCCAACTAAGTAACCTATTAGTTTTTAAACCAATAACAATAATAATATTATAATGAAAAGTAAAATAGCAAAGAGAAACAAAACCACAAAAGTGATGCAAATGAAAACAATTGCTCACCACCAGCTGCCACATGCCCAGACAGTCCCTGAGCTGTGGCCTCCCCAAACAAACTTCCTCCAGCTTAATATCTGATTGTGATTGCACATGGTCTGAGATATCCCTTGGGTCAGCTGGGGTCAGCTGTCCTGGCTGTGTCCACTGCCAACTCCTTGTGCATCCACAGCCCACTCCCTGCTGGGATGAGATGAGGAGAAAAGGCCTTGACCCTGTTTAAGCACTACTCAGCAACAGCTGAAATATCCCTGAATTTTCAGCACTGTTTCCAGCATGAATCCAAAACAGCCCCATACCTGCTACTGTGGCAAAAGTCAACTCTACCCCAGCCAAAAACAGCAACAGAAACAGATTAGTGTTATCTCCATCTTTGCTAAGAGCTAAGATCTCTTTGAGTTCCTTCGTATTTCTCTCATCCTTTAATTTAGTTAAATTTAGCATGCTATCATGCTCATGGCTCATGGCACACACAAATAGGTAATGGTGTTGGAAAAGGTGTATTTCTAGCAGAAAGTCTGTAAAGGGATATAGCCTTGGAGGAGCAGGAAGTGAATGCTTAAGGAAGTATTTAGTCTATCAATAGAGAGACCATGCACCCAGGCTACAGGAAGGATGTTTCTACTGACCTTAATGAAGACAGATACTTTCTTTATGTTAATTTGTCAGTTGTGCCTTATTCTTTCCCTCCTTATTCTGTCCCTTTCACCCACATTTTTTTAAATCAGCAGGAAATGTCCTCTGCTTATGTAAAAGCTTAATGTACTTGGCTTACTTACAAGTTCCTAGTCAATATATCCCAGCCAGCCCTGAACTAGTGTGGTATTTACTGCTGCAGCTGGATTCTGCTAAGTGTGTAGGGCCTAGTGGGATTCATTTCAGGGTACTTAAAGGGATGATGTCCTTGTGAGACCTCACAATGATTTTTCAATGGTCTTGGGAATCTGGAGAGGTTTCAGTTGGGAAGCTGGCAAGTGTTGGCCAAATTTTCAAGAAGATCTAGACAATGACTCTAATAACTACAGATCTGTCAGTCTCACATCAGTGCTTGGTAAAATTATGGATAAGATTATTCTGGGAAGTAGTGAAAAGCTCTTGAAGGACCTTGCAGTCATCATTGGTCACAGCCAGCATGCCTTCATGAGAGAAATATCCTGCTTGTCTAATTTCCTTTCATGACAAGGTAACCCACCTAGTTGATCAAAGGAAGCCAGTTGATACAATATTTTTCGATTTCAGTAAAGTTTTTTATACTGTCTCTCACAGGATGCTTTTGGACAAAATGTCAATCACACAACTGGATAAACACATCATGTGATGGGTGAGCAGCTGACTCAGGGGTCAGGCACAGGGTTACAGTGAAAGGGGTGACATCAAACTGGTGACCTGTCACTAGTGGGGTTCTGCAGCTCTATCTTTGGCCTTGTGCTCTTTAGTATTTTTATAAATGGTTGGGACACAGGTCTATAAGGTATACTAAGTAAATTTGCTGATGATACTAAACTGGGAGGACTCCATCAGAGAGGCCCTGCAGAGAGACCTTGACAAATTAGAGGGTTCAGCAATCACCATTTGTATCAAGTTTAACATGAAGTCCCAGATTCAGCACCTGAGACAGGGTAACTTTACATGTAAGAACAGACTGAGGAACAAGAGGCTGGAAAGGGCTCTAGAGGTCCTGGTTGATGGCAAGGTGAACATGAGTTGACAGTGTGTCCTGGCAGCCAGGAACGGGCACTGGAACAGGCTCTCCAGGAAAGTGCCCCAAGCCTGTAAGAGTTCAAGAAACATTTGGACAACTCCTTTGGCACATGGTGTGATTTTTGATGTTGGCCTGTGCAGGGCTAGGAGTTGGACTACGTTCTTGTGGGTCCCTAAAAACTCAGGGTATTCTGTGATTCTGCCCTGTGACCAAGGTACTGAGGGATGTCTTGCCTGGTAGGCAGTGCCCGTCTAGAGGATGTCTGCTACTTTCTGCTGGGCATTTACACTTTACTCCCTCGGGGCATGTTTTGATTCCTTGAGACTTATCATTGGCATGCTTTCTCTCACCCCATTTTTTTACTTAACACTATGATAACACAATTTTATTCTGAAGCCTGCCAGTAGATAGAGCAAATACAATTTCCATGTAACATTCTGAAAGCTGCCTGCATGACCACCTTTTTGATATCCTGTCTGTGTCTGATCTCTCAGGGGATTTAAAAAGCAGAAAGAATTTCTGAGGAAACCAGCTCAAGAAGAATTTTTTTTTTTTAGTTGTCTTTTATTATTGTGATTGCTGATTCAGTTGCCACCTTGAGTCCTGCAGTCCTGGCAGACTCTCAAACCATCAGGTCAGACTTCAGTTCTAGCCTGCAAGTGATGTAGTGTTCTCACATTTCTGATCCAGCCAGTGCTGCAACATTAACACAGACAAGCTGAAGACATGTGACTGGCAGAGTGAAGTGTAGAGATGTAAGTTGCCTTAAAGTGGGTTTTGAAAAGGTAAAAGTACAGTTACTTAAAGTGGGAAAACACTTGTGCTCCCAGACTGACATTGTCCCTTTAATGAATGGCTCAGTCTCTGGCTCAGCACTGGCCAAGTGCCCAACTATCTTCATTTAAACTTTGGCCAACTAAACAGCAGCAATAAAAGATAGTTTACAAGTGGATAGGCTATTTATTTGTGGATTGCTTTATTTTGGTTAACAAATCATATTTTCCAGTATGACCTACAGGACATATTTTCTACACTGAAAACTTTTTTAATCCACAATTTGCTTTCTGGATGCCTTCAAAGGTAAGAGACTTTGTTATTCCCTCTCTAGTTTTAGAGGACTGCACTTATGGTTTCTGTATATGTAACTGCTTGATGGACTTGAAAAGAAGATTTAGGAAGGATTTTTGCATTTAACATATTGTCTTTGTTATTAATGATATTTTAAAATATTTTTTTGTAAATCACAGGCTTTTTTGTGTAAATCAGTTTTAATTTTAATTTTATCAGTGTATTGTCATTATAATAGAATATAATTGTTATGAAAAATACTGCACATATTCTGTAACATCCATGTAATATTAATAATATATTAATGTATTGAATTTCATTGTTAAGCCACTTTTTCTTAGAAGAATAAGTTGCTCTTACTCATGCTCTAGGCTTTTTGTTAAGAAAGAAAAGGCAGTGCTATACCCATATATCATCTGTTATAAGCAGGTTCTACTATCCATGTGAGCTACAGTTGAGGTAGAGCTGGTTACTGTGCTTAAACTACCTACACAATGACTTTTTAGAATTGCTTTTTATATATTTTCTCTGGAACTATGCTTCCCACAAATATGTATTTAAGGTATTGTATTTATTTAATTGCTTCTATTAATGAGGTATTCACAGGTGGCTTTTTACTTTTAACAGGAAGGAAAAGTTGTCTATTTAGAATGAAAGTCACTATTAGGAAAAAAAGTATTTTCTTTTGCTTTATACTTCTGGCTGTGATAACAAGCCAGATAGTACATGGACAAAACAGAAAAAGAGGAAAGAATATTTACTCTCCTCTGCAAAAGGATGAAGGTAAAACCATTTTCTTGAAATTTCTGGTTGACTGTGTTTCATGTATCCATGCATTTTAGCATAATTATTTAGTAATTGATAACTTTCATGTGGATATGTAAAATGTGATTTATTTTGATTATGAGGGCTGGAAAATACTTTTTGATTACTTGGACATGGATTCCAGTTTGATCAATGATTTTCATGGACATGCATATCTCTTAAGAAAAATTATAAGAAACCTGATTTTTTGTTTGAAATTGCGTGTGGTATATTTCCTATATAAAATCAACTAAAATACTAAAACAATCCCATCAAGACCCTAATTTGGCAGTTTTCATTAGAATTTCTTGGATTTTTTACAGTGGAATTTATCCTTAGAATTTTTACTGGGAAGACAGAGGAATCTTTGGGAAAATTATTTTTTGCAGAGAATTATCTGAAATCTGTTGTGCAGGTGTTCCCATCATTCATAGATTTAACTTTCTTGTTTCCTTACAGGTGACATATGTCTCATTGATATAGTCTTTATCATAGACAGTTCAGAAAGTGCCAAAAATCAGTTGTTTGATGTACAGAAGAATTTTGTTCAAAACCTAACTGACAGCATTTTCCAGATGAAGCCAGTTAAGTCCCACACGTATAGTGTCAAACTAGCAAGTATGCAGTTCAGCAGCACAGTCAGCATTGATCATCCCTTTACAGCCTGGAAAGATGTCCAGAATTTTAAGGAGAACATCAATTCTCTGGGCTTTATTGGCCAAGGCACTTATTCCTATTATGCAATTTCAAATGCCACTCATCTGTTTAAAACTGAAAGTCGTAAGAGAAGTGTGAAAGTGGCTTTTTTGATGACTGATGGTGTGGATCATCCAAATAGCCCTAATGTCCAGGGTATAGCCACAACAGCTAGAAGTCTTGGGATACATTTTGTTACCATTGGCCTTTCTAAGCAAGCAGTCCAAGAAGAAAAATTGCGCCTGATATCTGGTGATTCGTCCTCTAAACGTGTCCTGTGCCTGGATGATCAGAATCTGGTAGTTGATGTAGCATTGGAACTGGTAAGTTATGTTGATGCTAATCTTGTCATGTGTCTATCCTTGGCAGATTTCATCTAATTTTGATTAGGTAAGCCCTGAAGAGAGTGCAGAGGGTTTTGTGGTGCCTTCTCTGCTACAGCAGGGGTCAGGGCAGATGGACCTTTCTTCTGCCAGCCACTCTCCAAGGAGTTGTGTGCTTGGATAATAGTAGCTCAGCTGTTCTGTTCACACATCCCAGCACACAGAGTGTATTTCTGAGCATATGAAAATACTTTAGAAGGTAGTTTGATTTCATGCATAATCACTGAGTCCTTCCCCTACATATTTTGTTTGTAGGGCCTTCCAAAAGAAGGTCTCTGATTAGGAAGTCTTTTCACAGTCCCTGTTGTTAGCACTGTGCCTTAATGCTCTCTGTTTAGCTATCCCATTAATTCTCATGTCCTGTCTGATCACTGTGTGTCACAGGGAATAACCCTCTCTTCTTACTAAGAACTCTTTTCTGTGTGAGTAGCCCCACAGACTGGTTCTTTGCCCTTTGAGGAAAGAATGAAGGATGAAGGTATTCACCATCTCTACCATCCACCTTGGAGAGTCTATAAACTAGAGAGGAAAAATCAGTACTCTGTTAAATTAAATCATATCTATATGAAAGTAATATTTTGATTCTATTTTATTTTCAGGAAGCCTTGCTACAGAAGCAGGTAGGGGTTTTGAGCTTTGTGTTTGATTACTCTTATTGACACTAGACTTCCCCAAAATCTGCTTCTTCTATAACACAGCAATACTTGAGGATTAATCAGCCTTCCATCTCTGGTTAAATTTCCTGACCGTGATTACTTTTCTTTTAACTTTCCTGCATTTCTTCTATCCTTTTCCTGAGAAATCTACAATGTTAGCTCATTAGTGAGTAGTATCAACAGTAAGACATAAAGGACTCTTCCTACAAGAGTGGAATAGGTCTCATGCAAGATATGCAAATTCATTTGTGGTCTCGTTAGAAAGCAATAACAATGTTAGAATGGTTTAAAATTTATGTAAGGTTTCATAGTACTGTTTACTATGTCTATGCTATCTTAAATATTTGTAATTATTACAGTCTACAGGCTACAGACTACAGCCACTACAGTAAGAGATTTTTTTTTGTTATAAATAAATCAAGTAATGGATTTTGGTTGCTCCATATGGAAGTTTAATGTTGATTATATGACAAATAAATATATTAGAAGATAATTTATTTCCTATTATTCCACTATTATGTTATTTCATCTGTGGCTAGGCAAAACCAAAATTTTTTGCTTTAAAATTTTTAAATAATTTATTTGAAAAACATTCTCCCGTATCTTTCCATTAACCTTGTAGTGTGTGCAGAAGACCTGTGAGTGTGAAAAGGGAGAAAAAGGAGACAAAGGTGATTCAGTAAGTATGCATTTATTTGAGTAGGCTTAAGAATTTGAATTTTAATCAGATCAAAAGATCAAAACTGCACAGTACTTTAATTGGTTACTGTATGAACAAGACATTACCTGTGCATGTACTGCAAAAAGACTGATTTTTAGCATATCATGTTGGTACTGAAAGGCCACTGTTAAAAGAGGTCAGAAAGAAAAAAATCTATCCATATTCAGATACTCTCTTGAAAATATATTTCTTTTATTGGGTGATAAACACTGTGGATAAATAGGTGACTCCGGAGCCCAAATAAAAAATTTATTCTTGAATCTTGCAATGGGGAAGGAAAGGTCCATTAGACAAAGGTTTTCACCCACTACCAACTTCTGGTTTTGTAAGGGGTAAAGGTTCAAAAGTCTGAGGGTAATGGCTGTATGAGGAAAGGTCTAAGACTCTGCCTCCAACACTCTCTTTTCTCTTGTGACATTTAATCACATATTTCTTGGCTCTAGTAAGGAACAGAAAAGTGTGAGTTCAGACAGTGGGTGACCTCTCTGACCATTTTTCTCTCTTTAATAGTTCCCCCAGAGACAAACAAGGTACATTCAGAGGTTTTTTTCTTTCTCCCTATACTCTAATGGGTCAACCATACCATTAGCAGGTTATGACACCAGGGCCTATTACTCAATCCTTGTGGATAATGTGCATCTGGATAATGTGCACCAAAACCTCTGTTTGTAATTTAAAATTTTAGATCCAAGAATTTTTAAGTTATTTTATCCAAAATTTTTAGCTGTAGCCTGTTATCCAGATATGTATACACCAAACTTTCTAGTTCCACCCATCATGATCCTCCAAAGAGTAACAAAAAATGGGGCGGTAATCTTTTATGTAGGGCTGCTGAATATTGACCCTAAACTGTTCTGTACAGTTTTTTTCTGAGCAGATAAGATGAGATAGTGGTGGTTAATTGAGAAATGGGAAGGAAGATCTGTGTTTGTTTTCTGTAATGCCTTCCTGATTAGATTTTTCAGATACTCTGTAGAAAATTTATTTATCATTGAATATTGTTTAAAAAAATATTTGTAGATACTTTATAATACCAGAGTGGGTTTAGCTAAATGAGTATTGTGTCACATGTACCATACTTGAATCAGTGGGGGTTTCTACCAAAGCTTATTCCAGAATGATTTTGGACTAAAATATAGTTTTAGACAGCTGGAGAATTTTATCCTCACAATGATAATAACGTTTTCCTGCTGTGTTTCAGGGTGATGGCAGCAAAGGGGAGAAAGGTGACCCTGGACCAAAAGGAAGCAAGGTAATGTGAATTTAAAAGAAATACAGCAAATTTCTGTCCAGTTATTCAAACCATAGATGTGAATATAGCAAAGGAAAAGTATGTTAAAATAAGTTCTAAATGTTGAATTTTTCTAGTTTATAGTTAGTTGCTTTAGAAGTGTGAGATAAAAATTTAAAACTAAACTCCTATCAAGTTAGCACTGCCTATCATTCCAGTTTTTCTTTGACAGTAGAAGTCTCTGAATATAGCTGAAGGCTCTTTAGGTTCCTCAGAGCTTTCTAACTGTACACAGATCCTTTGATCAGAGTGGTTCATTCTAATAACTAAGATTTCAGTCATCTAATGACAATAGTTCGGTTTTCTATGTTAATGATCAGGAAATGTGTATCTTTGATTGTGGAAGGAGGAAGTGTGAACGTTACTAAATAGGAAAAAACAGTCTTGCTTGTATAACGGTGTACTTGGTTTTAGTGCAATACATATTTCAGTTGTAGTGCTTTGTTTCCAATAGGGTGATGCTCAAAAAGGAGATCATGGAGAGAAAGGGGAAGAGGTATGTAACTACTACAGTGCTAACTCATATTTTGTCTTCTCACATGTTCTGAACTAAAAATGTTATTTTCATTTTTTATGTATCTACTTTATTCAATTATTTAAAGCACCTACACTTAGGCCTGGTTTACAGAAGCATGTATACTGAGAGAAACAGTCTAACCATGTGCTTAAATATAGAGATGACATGCTACTGGGAGAAGGAACTTCTGAAGTTGTGTGATTTTGAATTGACTTGCATTAGACTTATCCCAAAGACAGACCTGACAAAAACACTGCATGCTCTTTTGGTGGCTTTTAACAACTGATAATTTTCAGACTTCTTGTTGATTCACTGGAGAAAGATTAACACTATTCCCTGTATAAGAATAACTCAGTTTAAAAGTCCCATTTAAATGGCAGCATGTATCTACTGGGAGGTGGCAAACTGAGTGGCATATTTACAGCTAATATATGAGTAAAAAATACACATCTAGACTTGCAGAGAATTATATGTTAAACAATTTCAGAGAGATTTTTATTTTTGTGAATAGTTAAACTTCTGAAACAGTTTTTACTATGAGGGGGATTGTGGCTTTTTCCTACTTAAATTAGCAGTATGTTAGGTCTTTGCTTTCTCTTTTATGATTTTTTCCTTTTTTCAATTTTTGAATAGGGAGCTCCTGGCTACAAGGGAGACAAGGTAAGTTTTTTGTAGAATATAAGCAGTCTGAAAATAAATTGGCACTTGCTGACAGTGTATGTGAAAGAATGGAAAAAAGAGTTTGTCTTGTCTTTTTGTCATGAAAGCTCCTGATTCAATCCCTAGAAGTAAATTCAAAATTTATGTAAATGCTTGCAGACTGGAATGCTGGAAATAAAACAAAAAAAAACCACAAAATCAGAGACTGCAACCTAAATATAAAAAAAAAAAAAGAAGAAAAACATCAACGACCAGAAAAACAGGTTTTGGAAGGAAAAGGAAGTTGTGCGTTGAATAAGAGGTTAAGTGGAAAGAAAGAGAAAATGCTTACCACAAACACAATGTGACAACCATTAGCTTTTGAAAAAACTTACCACAAGGAAGTGTACTTTTAACTGATTTATAACTTGCAAGGGCTAATGCTTGATCCAGAAGATTTTCAATATAGTCTCTTCAAGAAGATTAAAAAAAAATATGCATTTCAGTGACTTGGAGGATTCTAGAGATGAATTGCAAAGTGGAGCATCAAAGTCAAAAATGAAACAGAGATAATTCAATTTTGACTTTTCTTGGTTTGACATTTATATCTCCACATTGTTAATGAAAGCAGTGCCTCTATGAATCTCTTTATTCATTAGTAAAATGATTCAGTCAATTTTGTGATAAGATTCCAGGAAAATGGGAACAGCAGACTCATAGGTCTACTTTTCATGTGTCTATAGATATGTTAAATCATCAGTTAAAGACTTAATTCTTTCTTCATTTCATACGTGCAATCTCACAATTGTTACTCAGAAAAATCTCAGACATCACTGTAATGAAATCAGAGCCTGGAAAGGATCTCTGGAGACAGTGAAGCAAGGTGGAAAACTGCAGCAAAACTTATTAGATATTAAATGTATTTTCCTCTGGTATAAGTTGGATGTTTTGCAGGCATTTTCAGTAACAACTTATCGTGAGTAGAGCAGATCTTATCTTCTTCAGACCATATATAGTGATGTCTCTTCCAGGTCCTCAGAGTCAACTAAACCTCTTGTGCTACTGCTTGCAGAGTCTTTAATGCAGTGTAATCAAATCATCTTGTTTAGCTGTGAACCCTTTGATTTCTTATAAAGGGTGAAAGAGGAGAATGTGGATCCCCAGGACCAAAAGGAGAAATAGTAAGTATTATTTTTATTTGAACTGTTTCATGTTGATGAAAATACTAGAAAATCATGTAACATATTCATAAACACAGCTTGAAAAGACTATTGTAAATTTGGAATACCTTATAATTCCCTAGCAGTACATTCATAGTAGAAGTATGATTTGTAAAAACTGAACCCACTGTTCACCACATTCTTTTCCATTTTGCATAAGAAATGCAGATCTTTACCTAAAACAAAAGCTGCCCTGACCAATGCCAAACCTTGCTTACACAGGACTGAGCATCTTGCAGAGAGCCCCCCGTTTATTTCCTTAAAAGTTTAATTTTGAGTGTATAGTTATATGTCAATAAAAGCAGGTTCTTACCAGACATGAAAAACTTTCAGGTCTACGAGCCCATCTGTGCTAATATGAATTCACACTTCTATCCAGTCCTCCTTTCTTATAACCTGGAGTGCAGTAGCATTGCAAGTGAATACAGATTTTTACCTGGTTTATTTACATTCTGAAAGATGGAAGGATAATGTACTGCTAAGTGAGATAGTCATGTATCTTGAGTTCATACAAGCAGGTTTGTATGAGTCATGCAAACCACTGATTTATAGTTCAAGTAGCTAAGAACTACCAATTAGATTGCACTTATCCTTATATTAAAGCATATTTCTTCACTTTTACCACCCATATTATGTTTACCTTTATTAAAGACCACCTTGAAAAGTTTTTGATTTCCTGGAAGCTGCTATTTTATGATTAATTTCAAGTTTGAATTAATAAATATTAATTCCAGCAGTATTTATTGCAAAGAAAAAAAGGCATTATACAATAATGAAAATCTAAAGTCTGAGAATATCTTGTGGGATACTGTGGTTCAAAATAGCAGCAAGTTTCAGATTTCAGTAAATCAGAAAAGTCTGACATATCAATGGAAAAGGAGATAGCTCCATCTCTCAGAGGAATAAAGAAAGATCATACCTTCTTTATCCAGGCATGTGAGAAATGGCATGACGTTATGTGAAACGTTTACTAAGGTAAAAGGAAGCTGTTCAGAAGCTGTCAAGGAACATAATCAAAGCAGACAAGAAATCTGGATATAGATAACATGCCAGGGCTGCCAAAAATCTGTTTGCTTCATTTCTGTTGAGGACAGTGATGAAAAAACTTTATCCTCTGCAGGGGATCAGTCATTTCCAGAATTCCAGCCTTCACATTCACAAATCCTGAAGACAGAACAAAATTATGGCTTTATTTTTAAAGAAGGCATTCTAGGCTAGACAAAATCAGACACAGAACACATGTAACCAATTGTATGAGAAGCAAATTCAGTATTCTGAGCTTGATCTTTAACTGGGGTGATGGATATTGAAGCATGATTTGGAACCAATTAGAAAATGTTGCATTTATCCACTACCACTTTCCAATCTCACCAATCAGACTGAATCCAGTAGTTTTGGTGTGGTATATCAGAGCTTTTTCAAGTACTGTTACAGCTTGAAATTCAGACAGTTTCTGTTTAGCAATGAAATCACAACTGAGTCAAGTCATAGGTTTGTATGCTACTAAAAGTAGCCATGATTGTGTCAGCATATTGCTGTTTGTACCATCCATTGCTTGTGTAGTGGGGCTGGAACTGGGCGGGGTTATCTCTCTCTCTGAGAGCAAATGACAGGGAGCAGAGAATTGTTTAACATTTCTGACTCTAAATCTCTAAGGGGAGCAGCTGATGGAGTGTCTGCATAGGTATCACTGCTAAATTTGTCAAGGCTATTAGAAGTTCAAAATGTGACACATCTTGAAAAATGCAGCAGTCTGCCAGGGCCTCTGCCTGTAGAGATGTTATTAATTAAAAGAAAAGAGAAATTAAAAAAACGTAAATCTACTCAAAACTATTTCTGCTTTAAAAATAAATTACAACTGAGTATTGACTCAAGTGGAACTGAAATTCTGTGGAACATGCATTATGGTGACTAAACAAAAAACAATGAAGCAGAAAGATTTTTTAATAATCTGCAGTGGTGGTGACTGGTAAGAACTCATTAAATGGAGAAATCACAGCTAGTGGAATAAAAAAGCATTCTAAATGCATTAAAATGGCATTTTAAATTTTTTGATGCATTTTTAATGGATTTCATGAACTATTAGTGTGATTCTGCCAGGCAACTGATCAGCAGTTTGAGTTGGTGAGACAAAGTTACCTGAAGTTATTCTGGTATAGACACTGCAACATTTTTATTAAGAATTCTGTATCTAATGTGTTTCTGGGAATTAAATTTAAAAACCTGTAGCAAATAAAAACTTCTTAACCACATAACTAAGATGTTAATTAGACATTCACTGTGCTTGTTGTATATGAAAAGCGTTTGAACCAATTGTTGAGGGTGGAATGTAACAGGCAATTACTGAACACAGTCTGAGAGCAGCAGCATTCTGCTGAGAAGTGAGAGGATAAAGTCTCTAGAAAATACTTGAGCAGAGATTTGAGCCACTACATGTACATGTCAAGCGCTTGACATTTGATAGCAGATTGAAATTTCCTTTTAATGTGATAATTGTATCTCATTTCTCCTCAGGGTTTTCAGGGCTCTGTGGGCCCTACGGGACCTCGGGGACCTCAGGTAAGGGAACTAAAAGCTACCAAATAAAAGGGAAAGCTTATATTCTTTAAGTTTCTTCTGCATACTACCTGTTCATTCTATGAAAAACGCCATATTTTTCTGCGAGCACTGGTTTTCAAATATTAACAATATTCAGTGTATTGGACACTTCACAGGGTATGATGCAAAAAACTCTCGTCCTTTAGAGCTTAGAATTGTGCTATGTTATACTGTACCCCATTCAGGGGGAATAAAACCCTAACATTTATATGTGTCTTCAAAGCCAGCTCATTCTTTTCTTTGATTTTTTCCTAGGGTATCAGGGGAGATCCAGGTCAGCAAGGCCCGAAAGGCATTCAAGGAAACAAGGTAAGATGTAGTTGTATATGCGTCATTGAATATGTAATTTATATAGGGAGAGAGGATGCAGAAATTCTGTAGAACCTTTATACTCTACCATCCTTTTTTTGTCAGTAGTTTTTTTACTAGTGGTGTTATTTGCACAGCAGTAATGTCCCCACCTGGGTGATGCACCATCCTGTGCTGAAGGCTTGGTATTGTTGGCACGTGCACCCACTTTTTTATCTGGGTCTCCAAGAACATTTTGTAGGGCCACAATAGGATGCAACCAAGGACCTCCCTAGAGCCACAGCACTTATGTCAGAATTTCAATCACCTGAATATGTCTTGACTTTTGCCATCACTTGGGAAGCTTTCTTTCTAGAATGTTTTGTCTACAATGCCTGTGTTAAAAGATTTTAAGTATTTCTAGATGAAGGTTAAAACCTTCAGACTGAGTATTTATAATAATTTTTAGTTACTTGTATGCTGTAAAAATCCAGGACAACTTTGTAATTGGTCGAGGTATGAGATTTTATGATGATTAATGCCTTAGTGATATTTTAAATAGATAATTTAGAGTTAATGACTACATCTTGTCAAGCAAAATCAGTTGGATAAAGTGTGTGATTAATTTAGGAATTCTTCTGGTTTGCAAAACTTTGGGAAATTGCTTTATGTGAATATGGTTGTCTTGCCCATGGGAGAGTTATTAACATCAAGGTTCAGCACAGAAAGATCTTTCATTTTTCAGTTTGATACAAAGACTTTCTACGACAGGAGTATTGATCGCCTGGCTAACAATCTAAGTTATACAAGACAAATGAATTCATACAAAGCTGCTTTGTAAAAGATGCTCTATATAAACACTCATGTTTAGTTTCTTAGGCAACAATTTAATTGGAAAAATTTAATTAGAAAATTCACAGAAATAAATTTAGATGTGGGAAACATTTATTATAAAAAGTTTGGAATATTGCCATTCATCATGATTTTCCTCCTCCTGACAAATGCTTTTTCATACTTCTCATTTCTTCATCTTCTCAACAAAATATTTGATTGGGAAAGCTGCTGCAGAGTACTTCAGAAGTGGAAAAAGAAATAGGATTATGAGTTTGAAAGAAACTATTCATACATGTGATGGAAAAATCATGTCTCTCTTTAACTTCAGCACAGCAAATGACAGTTATTTTTTTTTATTTGTCATTTCACACTGATGAGTCCAAGACAGTAGAACCAGATACTTCTATTACATACAAAACCATATTTGTTGAATCTTGTATGTCCTCCTGTCAGTCCCTTCACATATTTTCAAGGCTATAAAATACATACATCTTTCTCTAAAATCCATCTGCATGGATACAATATTTATGGTCTGTTGTTAGGCTTTAGCTGCAGATTTTCGGTAAGAATAAGAAACTTCCCTCTTTTATCAGCTTTCAACTCTCCAGCCTGCTGTTTAAAGTCTATAGTCAAGATTTTTCTATGCTCAAACATCTATAATAATAAAAATACTGCCAGACAAGTTTAGCTAATACACTTAGATAATTATACTGAAAGAGTATAGAAGAATCATATGTATGTTAAAGGGTTTTCTCTTGTCCATACCTAATGCCAAAGCTAACCTTTGGCATTTTGGAGCTTATTTGAGATGAGTGAAAATTTTTTTAATGATCAGTACAGATAATCAGTGGTTGTTTTCAGATTAATAAACAGCCATTCAGCTAGTAAAGGTCAAGGCCTTTTTTGGTTCAGACACAAAGCAGTCTTTCCTATACTTTTTGTCCTCACAGAAGGATTATTAAATTGCTCTTTTAAAATTACTTTTCATGACACATAATGCAATATCTCTGAGAAGTGGCAGTTATTTTTTAATAGCCTTGGATAAAATAAATAAGTCTACTCTTAGTGCAGTTCCTTGGTGTTTCCATTCTAATACTTCCTGCTTTTTGAATTCAGCTGGTAACTTCCTTTTGGTGGCATTGGTACTGGTGTGACATAGCACAGAACACCACTGCTGCATGTTGAGGTTTGAAAGAGTAGATTTGGTTTTTCAAAATACAAACTCCAGATCAAGCTCAGCCTACAGATAGTTTGGGTTTAGTTGTGAAGTGTACAGTTCACTCATGTAGCTGGCTGGCTCAGTGCATCCCACACCTCTGTAATGCGGTTATGGGTATGGATGCATCCTCTGACTTCGCAGTGCCAGGTGGCAGACTGCAGTGCCAGTGTCATCTGAGTACTGTCTGGGTGCCACTGACTCTGGAAGCCACCAGCAGGAGAGGCTTGGTGGCACTGCACTTTCAACTAATTCAATTTGACTTGTCTGAAGCAAGGTAGCATGGTGTCCAGAAACATTATCCAAGGAATTACTTAAAGGAACTTCTCATTCTTTACTTCTGTTATTCATATGCATTTTCTTATTCTCAAGCTGCTGGCTAATCTCTCAATGTGAAGTTTCACTGACTGCACAATACTTTCCTTCTAATGATACTGCTTTGTTGTGTTGTCAGTAGTGAGTTGAAGCTCTCTAAGTCACACTGCCTGCATTGAACAGCTTTCCACTGACAGAACTCAGCCAACCTGTTTCCATGTAGACATGAAAGTTTAGGAGCTATCACATGGAGCTGAATCACATCCTTAACCTCTTAGTCTTTCTAATGCACTTCGTAATCAATCCTTATCTTTAATAAGTTCTTTAATATACAAGCAAATTTCATCACTTTACTTCCACCTTCTTTTCAAACCGTGGGTAAATATGTTGAGCTACCTGTATCCTGCCCAGAAGGCAGCTTAGTGTGGCATTAACCAGAATCAGGTTTTGCCATTATGCAAATTTTAAATTTTTTTTCTTTTATTTGCAATTCTGCAATTTTAAATTTGTTTTTATTTTACTTGCAATTCTGCAAAGTTCTAACATCTCAAAGCCACCTGAATAATCTTATTACCATATATAAACATTCTCCATAAAGAGGCTGAGGCATCTAAAAGGAGACATTTGAGCTCCATTTTTATTTTAAAAACAATAAAAGCATTATTATTATTACTAATTTACCTGACTAAATATATTTCCATTCAACCAATACTAAACTGTTCACAGTTCAAATGTTAACAGTAAACTTACAACACAGTATTTAACGACTTTAAGAGAAAAACATTAGAGGGTTACAGGGCACTTCACTCAAACAGTGCCCTGTGCTCAGGAATTGGGAACTGGCAGTTTTCACTGTGAATCTCCTGTCTGCTGAACTAGGCAACTTGGTCCTGTTTCCAGAGCAAATCCTGAGCAAAGAACAAAGATTCTTCTGCTTGTTTCCTGGTTTACTGACTTTCTATTGCCCATTGACAAGTTTCATACAAAGATGTTAAATTTATCAAAGAAAACTATTTTTAAAGCCAAATTCTATGCTTTTTGTCCGTTTCACTAACTTGAAATACCAAAAGAAATACTATTCACACCTATGCTTTTTTTATTTTCTTAGACATTTGCTTCACTTCAAGGCACTCTTCAACTTCGTCAGCTATCACATATTATCTATATTGTAACATAAAATAAAAACTTGGATCAAAGTGTACCTCATTCAGCTATAAAACTTCAAGAGAATTACAAAGAAAACCAATAGGAAAAAAATCACACAGAGATAATTAATTGAATTTGCAGAACACCAATTTATAACCCTGGATCTGAGGTGGAGACACTCAACTCTTGTCATACTGCAGCTTATAGGAGCAAGGAACTCAGATTTTGTGTTCCTTGTCTCACTAAGAATTCAAGGGTGGACCAGGATACGATTTTACTGGATGATTCAACAATTTCCAAAACACGGAAGACACTATCTCACTTAGTAAAATACTAAAAATAGAAGAAACAGAAAGTTGGCAAAGAGAAAAGCCATGCTACACTTGGTTCTGCTCTGTTAATGTAATATAATCCTTCATAAGCAGTAATGACCATAAACATTATCCAGTGAGAATCCCATCTAATGTTTGACTTTCCCGGTAGTCTGATTTCTGTAATTTTCCTACTTAGGTTCTACATATCTCTTAACTCAGTTGATTAATACAATTAAAAGTCATCTCAACTGGTTACTTCATGTCTTTTGCTAGATTTACCAACATATTGTTGTGTTCTCATTAAAAGACAGTTTTGCCCTTCAATAGCAATATAACCCCGGAAAAATCCAACATTTTAAGAGAAAAGGACTT
The DNA here is from genome assembly GCA_013400575.1 of Peucedramus taeniatus. NCBI lineage: Eukaryota > Metazoa > Chordata > Aves > Passeriformes > Fringillidae > Peucedramus > Peucedramus taeniatus. The sequence continues at coordinate 79,291 of WBNO01021855.1, forward strand.
AATTCATCTTGATTTCTTCTCCAGGAAGGAAACAGAATCACCATGATTTTTATGGAAAACGGAGTTCTAGTAATCAATATAGCATTTTTGCAAAACTAAATTAGAGTCCCCTAGTATTCTCAGTGTTGGATAAAAAAAAAATATTTTAGACGTGCATATATCTATTGATTTACTCAAACTAGTTGACTTTTTTTGGTCTGTTTTTAATTTATTTTCAGATGTTTAACTAATATTTATTTTAAGAAACCCAAGCCAACAACAATGTATTCTATGCTATAGCACCAGTAAGGTTCCATAAGAGTAAATTCAAGGTAACGTTTGAAGATTTTTTTTTTGTGAGGACAATAATAGTGACTATTCACAAATTTCAGTGAATAAATACAAACCGAATTATATGGTTAAAGATTATAAAATTGAGGCATGAAATCTGGTTATGACCTGTGCTCCACTCATAAAAAAGTGATGAGCAGGGAGTACTTATGGTTATTGTTTCAGAATTGACCTTGGGTTTATTTAAACTCTTGAACCAGCTACTAGATATAAAGAGCATGTTTCTAGAAATCACAATATATTCATGGAAAGGCTGAGAATGATGTTCTTAAAATCCACTGCTGTAGTAAGGAGCCTCTCTGGAAAATTTGATGTGCATAGTAAGATTTTCAATTAAAGGCTAAAGTTTTATAAACAGACATATATTCAAACTTCTAAGGAAAAGGTTAAGTTTTAATGTGGATATTAACAAAGCAGTTTTTTCCATAAAGTCATCCTGGGACAATTCTGTAAAAAATACATTGTTGCATATTTTCCTGAATATGTTTCCCAGAACAAACTGCTAAGGGATTTGCTTCTTCTCTGATGACACATGAATTCTTTCCTCACTTACTGGCAAGTTACAATTTTCCCAAAAGACTGGGAAAAGGTCCAATTTTCCTATGAACAAGTTTAGTTCCTAGATATTTCAACTAAGAAATATAAAATGTCAATAATACCTGTTAAAATATCTAAATCTATTTGCATTGTTTTTGCCAATGTTTACTTTAAAGATAAAATTATTAAATTTGAAAGTTTTTTTTTACTGTAGCTTAATCATTAGCACATTGTAGACTGAAATACAGTGTGTTTGTGTTCCTTACAGTATGTATGGGCTTTCTGAAAAGGAAAGAAATTATTTGTATTGGCACTAACTGGAACTCATACTAACATAGTGAACAATTGGGGGGGGGCAGATGGTGGGGTTTTTGGGTTAGACTGTTAGGTATGTTCCAGGCTTAAAATGGTACAATTTCAATATATAGAAATATTAAGCTCAGATCAAGCGTAATTTTCCTTTCCATTGCTCAAGATGATATTACGAGCCACCTGAAGGAAAATCACAATAAGGGAAGAAAAAAGAACATGAGCAAAGCATTAAATGAAGACAATTATTACCAAAACACTTTTTGGAAAAGCAGATTTTTCTTTTTACATGTAGGCATAATGTGATGTTATTGCCAGAACTTCATGGTTTTCAAAATTCCACATTGCCTGTTGCACCAAGACCACAGAAGATAAACCCCAGATTTGTTAATAGCCATTTGAAGTTTGAAACATTCAGTCTTTAAAACAGACTGAATCATTAAAGTTTCCACATTTTGCATGTTGTCTACTAGAAGGCTGAGTTTCTTTCTCCATTAATATTCAGGCATTCTCTTCTATACATAAAAAAGTGTTTCACAGAACATTTTCATGCTACCCTACATGACTTTTATCACAAGACTTCTTACTCTCCCTGCCCCAGCACCTACCAGTACCATACCTACAGCAACAGCTCTTGCAAGGCACATGACACCAGTTATTGGAAGGAAAACTCTGTAATGTTTTTATCACAGTTAAAACATAGAGCTTTTGGAAAAATATTAACTTCAGCAGGACTCCCATCTGCATTCAAGGCATGGCTCTATCATGTGGGTGAACTTGTAAAGTGAATTAATTGTGAAAGGAAACATCCCTCAGAGTTACTGTCCTTGAGAAATTCTGTCAGGGACTGTCAACATAGACAGGAAACACAGTGTCCTTTTAGGTGACAGGAAAACAAAGTGGAGAGCACTTTCCAAGCACAATAAAGGGTGTTGACTTATTGTTTCAGCTGAGAGATGAGCCTGTATTTATCAAATACCATTTTTCAGCATGCAACAAGTTCCTACACCATTTCAGAGGTTTTCTTTTATCAGGTGGAGTCAATGTGCTGAGTGGTATTTGCTGTGCCCAGGGCATAGGGGTGCTGTATACAGCTGAAATTTTTTTTTTTACCTGATGGATTTTTGTTTTTTAATATATTTTCAACTTCATGTATTTTTTGGATTCATTTTGTGGAGCATGTTCATACATCCTGGCATGACAGAAATCCCAATCTGCCTTCTCCATTGAAGAAATAAGGATTGGGAATTGGAGCAGCTAATGCTTAGCATACTGCCTTGCCTTACAGCAGCCTGTGCCTGTTTCTTTCTCTCTCTGGCACCTCTTGCAGTGGGTATATCCATCCCTGTCCATCCTAGACTGTCTTCAGGCCCTGAAGCTGCACTGGGCTGAACCTGTTAATGTGGCTTGTCAAGTGGAAAGGTACTGAAGCCAGAGTTGGTATGAGGCAAGGAAGCCTATGGCCTGAAAGGCAAAACTTTATAGGCACCAGGCTGAAGGAAGCATAGAAAATGGGTTAGAGGAATTTTTGTTGTTGTTGTTGTTTGATCAGTTTCAAACTAACACATCAGGAAAAACACAGGTATGAGAAAAGCTGGTAAATTTGTAATTGGCTTTATATCAGTAAAAATTGCATTATTTATGATATGATGAACAGAATTGTGACTCTGGTCCAAAAGTTTCATGAAAATATTATTAGGAAATTCAAACAATAAGTTCTACCTAGGAAGACAGTCAACCCTTTAGCTATGTTCTGTATTTTTGCAATAGTTGCATGCACAGAATTCACATTAACACAATATCAATGTTGTTAATACCCTATCAGTGTCCCATGGGGAGATAGGCTATTCTGCTGAGTGACAGCAGTTTTGTTTCTGCCTTTTAAGACATAACTTCTCCTGGTGCTGTATTGATTTATTAGATTATGAACATGTGCCAGCAAATCTTGCATTTTGAATAAGTTTTAGATTTCCTAGCTATTTCCAAATTATTATACTGTTCTGTAATGGAATGAATCTAAGTCTGGGCATCAAGTTCTGTGCTATTCTAGATTTAAAGCTGCAGCAGTAGCACTACAAGGGCATAGTTATCAGAAATTAAGCTTCAAGAATAGGCCATTTATTTACCTCTGCTGTATCTTTCCTTTTCTGCATCATAGCTTCATTCTTTAGCTGATTAAAAACTGATTGATTTTGTGAGAAGATGTAATTTTTTACACTTCTATTGACTTCTCAAGTGCAAAATTCTCATTGAAAGGTTGCAAAACTCAGCATATAACATTTATAAGTAAAAAAAAGTTTCAATCCCAAAAAATTAACACCTTCCCACAAAACAAACGCATTTTGGTAAAAAAAAATAGTAACTATGTGGCTGTGTTTGCTTTATTAGGAATATAGTATCTGTATACTATAAGAGAGAATGAGAAGAAGGAGCTGCAGTCAAAGATAGCA
>WBNO01021855.1:83027-150263 GCA_013400575.1 Peucedramus taeniatus
TTTTGTTTTGTTTATTTGGTTTTTTTACTTTAAAAATGTATTTCTGTAGCCCTAAATGAGGCTTTGGAAAGACACTCTGTCAGAATTTGGTTAAACTTCTACTCATATTGATAGTTTCTTTCCATTTTTTTCTCTTTAGGGAGAACGAGGCCCTCCAGGTCCCTATGGTCCTGCAGGACCCTCTGGCATTGGAGAGCCAGGACCCAAGGTAACTCTCAGAAATATATTTGTTAAATGATAGCTATGGGTAGTAATTTTTTAAAATTAAATTTCTCACCTACAGTTTTATCAAACTCTTATCACCTAAATGTAAAAGTGATTGACAGGTTTTCATATTCACATAGGATAGAGATAAAAGACCTGCTTTTCCAGCAACTCTTGAATTTTATGATGATCCTATAGATGGAAATCAGAAACAATGCCATTTAAATGGGGGTTAACTGTGTGAGATAATTTTAAAGCGCTAGCAGATGCTTGCGCTAATAAGTAAACCACACTTCAAGGTATAGAAATGCATCTCAGTTGCTGTGATATATGGTCAAGTGAGAGATTTGCCTTGTCATTCACTTGGGAACAGATATTCTTACAAGATTCTCTCAGGCAGCATTTCATTCCTCCATCTCGTTTCATTGCAAAAGACTAGAAGGTGGAATCCAGTCTTGGAAAAGTCATGTCTGCCTATGCTGGCCAGCCAGATTTTCTCATGGAAAACTACAAAAGCATCTGCATAGGAAACATGACTCCTTAGTTTACAAGAGTTTTGTCAGAGCCCTGCATCTCAGAGTCAGACAAGAAATGTAAATTGGGCAGAACTAGACCTCACTCTAGTCTGGGTGCCAAGTCTCTGGTGTAGCTTTCTGCTATCTTTTTCCTATGTTTTGGATCCAAATGCCACCATCTAACACACTTATACTTTTTTGCTTTTAGTGCTCTAATTTGTACATTCATTAAATATTGAATATATATATATATTAAACATGCATATTTCCTGTGCAGTAGGGCAGACCCCAGAACACAGAGAGGGTTTCTGAGCTCAGAAACCAGTATTTTGCCATGTAAAAGGAACAACACTTGGTTCTTCCAGAAGAGAAAATAGTTTATGGAGAAGAAATATCACCCCCTGTCTCTTTATTACTTTGTAGAAAGATAAAAATCCTCTGTGCCCTTATCCTTGAAACACCCAGTCCTCAGTAAACTAGAGAAATTGAGAAGATTATGATGCCTTATAAGTAGAAGATGCAGAAACTGTACAGCTCCTGGAGTTCCCGTGCAATCCCATATTCCACTGAAGCAGACTTCAACTCAAGATAGAGGCTACAGTGAGCATCCCTCCCACCTGAGCATTCCTGCTTTGGTACAGCAGCCAAAGTTATTCTGAGTTAACTCCCTCATCCCTGTCATCTCTTAGGCTTTGCAATTTTAAGCAGTTACCCCTATGTCTTGAATGCTGGAATGCAATCTAGTGTTTCAAGTATTACTAGGAAGGTACTTTCAAATGTTTCTAAAACATCATGTATGGATTTTTTTTTTCTTTAGGAGAAGTTGCACATCAGATTTCAAGCCTTTGTGGTGATGCCATTAAATCATCTATATGTAAATGTTATGCTCTTCAAAATTACCAAGTAGAATTAGGACTGAACTTTCTAATTTTCTTTTTCACAAGGGTGCTGAAGGTCGAGAAGGTAGAATTGGATTGCGAGGACCTCCTGGAATTGGTGAGCCAGGATTACCTGTAAGTCAGTGATATATGCATTGGGAATTTAAATGCAACAAAATAAGTCCTAGTAAGTGTAATTGATTGTCCGTAGCTGTATTGGCTCCTGATTCCATAACTACCTTGTACCTAGTCTGGAGCAGCACAAGCTATTCCAGCCCAATACATCAGTAGCTGCATATGGCTTGTCCAAGCAGGAGAATAAAACCACATCCAAGTCAGTTTTGGGAAAATAAAAATTTATATGTATATACTCCTATTTGTTCAAGCTGATGATAAGCTTTAAAAATTGCCTACATTAAAATTTTAAGATGATGAAAATAAAAGAGATGAAACATGCCTCAACTCTTATGTGCAATTTGGATCCCATCAAGAACAAGCACCCAAATGACATGTTTTAATTACATCTTTATTTTCTGAATAACAGAACTCTGGCAAGCTCTTGATTTAATGCTCAATGGCTGCTTTTTCTTCCTGAAATGTATAAAATGTATGGTTTTCTTGTTCATATGAAGACACAAATGTAGATGGGTGTTAGATTAATGCTAGTATTTTTGAAAGTTACTTTGCATTTGTGAAAGACTATTTTTCTCACAAAAATATGTGGAAACTTTTTGTTTAATCGAGATCATCCTTAAAAAATACTTACTAGCTTTAAAAATGGAAAGTTAGGTGAGTTTGCAAGAGGACAGAAAGTGTTAGAAAAATACTTATTTCTGTATTTGTTTAAATCAAAATTAGCATTCTCTAGTGTTGCATATATAACCTGTCATTATGTATTAAAAATATGTTCAAATTGATGATTTTTATTGTGAAAATCATGAAATTATGTGAAATAAATTTCACTGTAATACTAATTCTTTTATAAATAAATCTACAGATTCATTTGAGTTGTAAGAGTACAGTCTTTAGACATTAATTATGTCATTCACATGAATTCAGCATTGGCTTATTCTATTCCAAATGACCCAACTAATGGTAGCTACAGTTCATTTTAATTGCTTGGGCTCAGTCAGATATTGTGGAAGCATTTTCACTTACCAGTGTCATAAGTGTTGCAAAATCCTGTACTAGCAAATTACACAAAATTTCTATTAAAAAAATTGAATTGCTGGTATAGTTTGAATATTTTTTTTTCTTTCAGGGACCACCTGGCCCTCCTGGTTCACCAGGTGAAAAAGGTTCGGTGGGACAGGGCATTCAAGGTGATAAGGTAGATTTATGGAAATTATTTTCTTTAACACTGTGGACCAAATTTGCAGTAGTGTCTAAGTTATTTAAGGCTACTGATAGTTCCATTGGTGTAAGATGCTGGATGATGGATCTTGGATTTCTGAATCACTGTGCTCCCAGAATACCCCACTGATTTCAGAAATTCTATCCAGGTAATTACAAGAAAATTTGTACAGTCCCCTCTACCAGTAGTAAGTTAATGATTCTCTTATTTATGTGTTTAATAAGATAACTTCTTTTGATAGCATTAGTGAGATAAATTGTCTTCCAAGAAACTACTGAGTGTTTATGTTCTGTATTGGAAGAAGATATTCAGCAACTGCTTTCATTTTTCCTTACCATTTTGGGAAACTGAAAGATAAGTTGTATGAGTCTCTGTGGACATTTGTCTCATTTAGGGCATTTGCTAGGTTAATACATGTCAACTTCTTAAAAAATATGTACAAACAATAAAACATTTATGAATAAATCATAACTGGGTTTCCCATCAAAATAGATCCCTCTGTTTTAGTGGCTTCAAGATTCTCTAGAGCCTTGAATTACTAAGCCAAGATTTTTCTTCCTTTTATGGAAAAGGCATCAGTCACGTCCTTGCACTCAATTCTGAATTGTTCTCTCTGACTAGTGTGCATATTGTCATGCTTTTAAAATGTAACTTCCTTTTCCCAGTATTTAATTTTGTCGTTTTGAAGTCCTATGTTCAAAAACATGAGTGCAGATGAAGTATGTTACGAATTGTAACCAATTTATTTTCTCTAATATTGGTAATTCCATTGATTATTTTTCTAGTTTGTAAAGGAATACATTTTTCCTCATTATCCACATTGCGATGACCAGTTTGTCTAAGATGGTGTTCTTCATAAGTTCCTAAATATAAGTTTTAAAACTCTCATCTATTTCTAGGGTGAAAAAGGCTCTGATGGTGCCCCTGGTCCTGCCGGACCAAAAGGTGAACAAGTCAAAGGTGACAAGGTGAGGCACAGAGTATCTTTATAATTGTATCTATAATCAATTATATTTATAATTAAATGAAGATTAATTTTTTCCACTTTATCACAACTATACAAAGGTGTATTTTACTTGGATCTGAGCAGCAATGTTACACTGTCCCATGCAGCTCCATGGGTTGCATTCATCAATACAAGTAGCTGAGTCTCTTAATGTTAACTTAGAGCACTGAGGACTGTATTCTATGCAGCTGGGAGTATGAGGGAAGAAATGTACTTTTCTTTTTCTCCTAAAACAATTTTAGAAATATTTATTTAAAATATTTTAATTTTTAAATAAATATTAAAATGTAAAAATCCCTGAGTCATCTAATCTAATGGATTTGGAACAGGCAAAGAAACGCTCTGATATTTTTAGGTTTTTGATATACTCTGCGGCTGCTGTGTTTACATTTGCGAGGTTTTCTTCTAAGTGTTGTGCAAGAAACTGTCTATATTTCTGTACAAGAAAATCTTTAAAATCAATCTCAGTATGTAAAGATGAGCTATGGATCCTTCTAATAATAAAATTACAGGTGTGATCATCTAATGTTATAAATGAGATAGAGTTTGTAGGGAAGAAGGTGTGTTGTTTTTGTTAGATCAGTTGTTGTAGGCAGAGTTCCAGGTATTCCAAACACATTTAATTCAAATAGAAGCAGCAGACTTCAAGATAATACAGCTTGAGGACTTCTACTCTGTGTTTAGTTTAAACATGTTAACCAGATAGCATGGACTATTGCAATTTTGTTCTTGTAAATACCTTTTCTGTAGGGTGAACAAGGCCAGGTAGGACCACAGGGCCCACCAGGACTACCAGGAATAGGCCATCAAGGAAGCCAGGTAAGTCTATGTTTTGGACATGTAATGAGCATTTGCATAAAGTTTTAATTTTATTTTTTATCAGAGCTCTAATTTTAATGTAAAGACATTAAAAATCTCATCGTGATTTTTCATTTTTTAAAGTATCAAACTAGTTTTTAAGCAAAGCTTGTAAATACAACTGATTTTGACTGATTTGAATGGTCTTAGAATCAAGCAAATGTAAATTTTGTCTAATCTACATAATAATTTGCAGAGGAGGTAAATCAGATAGCATTGCTTTGATAGTGATATATTATACATAAGAATTTTACAAGGCTATGTACTTACCAATTCTGAATGTCAAGCCCTTTGAAACTTGAACACACCCTTTAGCGGCTGGATAAACTGAAACATTGCAAAAGATCTTCTGGGTTCTGTTAATTTTGGAAGGAAGATTTCTTATGAAGATAAGATAAAATCATTATTACCTGAAAGATGGACATATGGTGATTTTCAGATGTGGAAGAGTGTAATGCACTAAAATTCACTTATTTCACTTTATAGGGTGCACAGGGTCCACCAGGAAACCCTGGACCAAAAGGCTCTCAAGGTTCTGGTTGGCCAGGACCAAAGGTAATGGTTCAGACATTGTTTTTTAAAAGCAGCACTGACATGAAACAGTAAGTATCTTTTCCAGGCTTTTTAAAAGTGTGTTTGATGAGAAGAAAATGTAACTTCTTTGGAGATAACAATTCCTTTTGAATCTCAGAGAGAAAGCCATCCATATTATCAAGATCTTCCCCAAATGGAATATATGGCTTCTGCCTGCTTAGGATCAACCCCTAACCTTTGTGAATATGAACTTCTGGTTCTAAAGGAACATATATTTCTAAGCAGAGGATCTTTCAGACATCTTTGTATCCAATGAGTTTGGTGCCACATGTATGCTGTGTTCAAGTAAATCATTTTACCAAACAGTTTAGCTTTAGTTCAGTGATGTTTTTGAGACTTCAGGCTAATCCCACCACACCTTCAGCCTTCGATGGTCATCATGAGACAGAACCAAAACCAAAGAAAGAAAGACTAGGACAGGAAAAAGAGCTGTAGTGTACTTACCTGACCCTGCATCACAGGAGGGAAAGTAGGAAGAGAACACAAAAGTGAAGAAAACAATTTCTGCTGTCAAAGCCCAGGCCTCTAGTGGTACAGTGTCAGGTAAAGGCTATCAGACAAGGAAAGGGGAATTGATGAAATGTGACAAAACCAAGTGGAATGAACTGATGAACTGTAAATCAGAAGTGTGCTTAGTAATCACCTTGATTTATGAAAGGAAGATAATAGTCACTGTAGAAAAAGCACAAGAAAACCAGTAATTTTCTTCTGGGTATAATTTTGGCATGTAAGCAGCAGTTAAAGCAGCAATATTTAATATTAATGTAGAGAAAAATAGGTACCTGTGAAACATGTAATGTGGTGGGCCAATTCTCTTCAGTGATAAAGCAAAATTGAAAAATGGAATTCCTATCTCTTTAACTGTTTTAGAATTACAGGAAGAAAGAATTATGAGGCTAAAACTTCCTCTTAAGCAGGACCTCTGATTTTTCTTTATCTGGACTCATTTTCCATTCAGGGACCAAAGAGTTTGGCTATAGTCCTGTAGAGTAAAAAATAAAATGCATTGAAGCATAAGGAAGAAAGTTGGACTGATTAACTTCGACATTCTGCCCACTGCAGGGTTAAATAAAATAGATGCAGTTTTACAAGTTACAGGGGCTTTTAAAGAACATAATTTCCCAGTTGAAAACTTGACCACTTAGGATCATAGAATTGTAGAATGTCATCACATCCACCTCTATGTGTAAGCAGCTAATTAAATTGTGCAAGTAGTCAATGAAGCTAAACTGTGTTTCTCTATTAAACTTGAGACTTTATGTTTTTTTGCTAGGGTGAACCAGGTAAACCTGGACAAAAAGGAGAACCCGGACTTCCAGGAATTAGCTCATCAGGACACAAAGTGAGCCTGCTTTTATTTTTAATTGTTCTTTACATAGTCTTTTAATTCTTCCACTAATTGCTGATAAACCAAGTAGAAGATTTTTTGGTATAAATTAACTGTGGTCAAAATAAGAAAGAGTTTCAGTGAGGGTTGTAAAAGCACTGCCACTACCATAACTGGAACAAAGTTTTCCCCTCATCTTTTCTAAACTAGTGAGGTCTTTCCAGGGCCTGTTAGAAAGGTTGCTAACTCTCTCCCCCTGTTTTTTCTGATGGGAAAAAAAAGCCAGTCTGTGTGACAGCAGTGTTGTCAGTGTTACTGCCTGTGCATTGGAAGAGAGGTAAAAAACTTACAGCTTTGGCTTCAGATATCATTTTGAAGACTGTTAACCATATCTTTAATGACTTCAGTAGGGCCTCCAAAATAGGTAAGGTGGCACAGACATCTTGTTTTTAATGATTTGTTTCTTGGATCATGAAAGAAATACTTGTCAGGACTGCTTCCTATGAATTCTTTCAACTCTTTCTGGTTAATGTTAAAAAGTAATGCCTTGGTCAGTTTGTACAAATGATGAGGGGTTAGTGTCCAGTCAATTACTGGACATTTTTGGTTGACCATCCTTTAAGTCCCAGATATTTGACTTAGCAAATAAATTACATTCATATAATATTTTTCTTGTGTACAGAATAACAAACAGCATTCAGTCATGGTTTTATTCACTGAAAAAATATAAATTTTTTAATACAAGTCCGAGATTTAAGAAGTAGGTGGGGAACTTGGAGAGAAATTTCAAATACTTACTTTATGGGTATTAAAAATTAGTGTCTCTATAGAGTATTTAACTTACTGGAAATAACAATTTTATTTGAGGAAAAATATTGTTTATCTTTAATTAATATTTTCACAAACTGTTGGATCCATTGTACAGAATAAATTATTTTTTAAAATAGGCTAATGTAACAATTTTTCTTCTTTAAGGGCGATACAGGTCTACCAGGACCCCCAGGAGAGAAGGGGGTGATGGGAGAGAAAGGGTTGACAGGGAAAAAGGTAAGGAAATATATTTTACCACATGTAAAAGGTGTACAAAAAGGGTGATGAAGGAAGAACAGATTATTTGCAGGTTTGCAGTGGAGTTCACCCCTGAGGAAAGCATATGCCAATGCTTTTGCCAGGGATAAGGGACTGGGTGAGATGTGTCCAACAAACTCTACTGACAGTGGTTACCACCTGAATGAGCAACTGAGCTGCAGGCAAGCAGCCCTGGCTTTTGTGGGCAATTGACTGCTGGTACATTTCACAATCTTCTTGGAGAGCAGACAGCTCATATCTTTAGCCTGTTCCTCGTGGCCTGTTCGGATCTTTCCTGACACCAAGAAGCAATGCTGCATCAGTGGGACTTTGGGCATCTCACAGGGTGCTGAGCTGTGGCTGAAACCTGTCAGCTGTGGTGCAGGAACCTGCACAAACAGCTGAACCCAGGGCTGTTTGTTTTCAAGGGAAACTCTTGAGGATCTAGGAAAAACTCCACCACATTTGGAAAAAGAAGCATAAATTCAAAATGGTGGACAGTAAATTAGAGGGGGGCAAAGCAGAGTGCTCAAAATAGTAAATTTAGAGCAAATTAAATTAAAGCTTTTAATTGTACTCTTTCCAAAATGAATGACCTGCTGAGTAAGCAAAAGTCAGTGATTTGCATTTTTAACTGCTGCTGAAAATCCAGGTGCTGGCAGATGGCTACTCTGCAGCTTGTGTAAGAGGGTAGCAGCTGGCTGACATGTAGAATTGATAAAATAAGCATGATTTTGAGTAAGCAAATCAGCACTTTTGACTGCAGGCTTTAAATCAGAAAATATTTGAATAGTAATAAATATTACTATTAAGAATGCAACTTCACATTTTTGTCTCCTAAAAGTGCAATACCAGTCAGATGAGCTCCAGCCTGAAGCAGTAAGCCTTCTACTGTGAGAAAATATGTAGCATTTCTGTTGCTACTTAATTATATTTCTAAAATTTGTATTATACCCTGTTCAAAAAGTAAGATTCCAGTGTATCAGAAGTGTATCAGCATTGAGAGTAAATGTTGGGTTAAAGTAACAGATGGTCATGCTGGGTTTTTGGTTTTTTCTCTTGAATATTGCCTTTACTCTGATGATTAATTCAATGCTGTCACCTTCCCTGTTGTAAGCCATTGAAGGTAAAAATAGTAGTACTGAGCAGCTACTCTGGGTATTCAGGACAGTGCAAAGAACAGCTGGATGCCTGCAGTAAGTAGCATGGTGATATTACAGCAGTTATTTGCAGGTGTGACAATGTTTCACCAAAGTGGGATCAAGACTGATGCCTATCAACAACAGGCTCTGTAATATCCCTTTCATCAACAGTTCAAATCAGAAATCGATTTTAACCTCATTTTAATCTACCTTTCAGTCTCTAAATCACCTACAGGTATCCCGATATACTAATCTGGCTCATATGATGCATAAATATTTTGTAGGTAATGTTCCTTATTAGAATGTTTTGTATGGACTATTTTTGAGTTATTTAATGTAATGTTCCTGGAAAATATTTTCAGCCTGGATTGTCCATTGGCTATAGACTTGTCTAAAATTGCTTCTCAGAATTGGTCCATCACAACATTTTCTGATAACTTTGCAAGCATTTCTCTTCCTCTTATAAGTATATGCATGGAATCCTTCCTAAAAAAGATTGATGCAGTTGCAAATGGCACTATTACAAATGTCTGTGAAAATAAGGAATATGAATTCCAGGAATAGGAGATTGCAAGGGCTTTAAGAGACAGAATACTTTATTCTTTGTGGGAAAAAAAATAACCAGATATTTACTGATGTTTTTGGGGAAAGTGTTTATGCAAGCATTGTTTCTCATAACTCTATCAGTAAAATTAGCTACATGAAAACTAATTAATCATTTAATCTCTGTTAGGGGGAAAAGGGAGATGATGGTCCAAGAGGCCCAGAAGGACTCCCTGGCAAAGGACTTGTAGGTCAAAAGGTATGACTTGATGTGCATGCTGGGGAAATACTACAGACTTTTGTAAGAGTTTGGATTCTGACCTAATTTTTCATTCATTATATCGTAAGTATCCAACTCTATTTTAGCTGATGATTTAAAAGGACTGAAGAGAGAGAGCAGTGTGTTCTGTAGCCTGAACAAGTGCAACAAAATCAGACTCTAAACATAGAGCCTAAAGTTAATAGGGCAGTAAAGAGTTCCTAAAAATTCAGTACAGAATTTTCATTAAAGTTCAGAAGTGACAGATTAGCTTAGTATGTTGATAGAGAGAGAGAAGCTAAGAGAAATTAGGAGAATAGTTAGATATCTTAATATGAAATTAAAATTCTGGAAAGATGTATTAGTAGAGAGACAACTTTTATCTCCCATTTCATATAATTTAGGACATTTCGAGCACATTCTAGAAATGAGCAGGATTTAAGTTGGAGTGGAACACCAAAACATCTCTCTAATTATGGGTTAATAATTATTGTTGTGGTTTGGGCTATTTCTGTAGCTGCAGCTGTGAATGAATCTTTGCTGTGATTGAAAAAAAGTTTGTTTTCTTCAGGGTGACCCTGGAGAAAAAGGATCCAAAGGAATGATTGGTCCTAGAGGACCACAAGGCCAAGCTGGAGAAAAAGTAAGCTTGTTCTTCCATGGTAACCCTTCTCTTTGTATTTTATTAAAAATCTATGAAGCTTATTCCGTGTAAAAATTTCTCAAGTGTCTGATGCTTAGAGACTTCACAGAACAAAGGGAAAGCAGAAATATTTCCGTCATCTATCATAAATGACACAGTAGTCTCAAGGAGAAAAAGAATAGTTAAAGATATAATTACATATAGTTATGCATGAGAACTGATAAGCTAAACTAAAGTTGTCCGAGTGATTCTAACCATGAGTATTTTGAAAATTTTTACTTTGAATCATTAACTTTCTGTTATAATATTTTGTAAATATTGCTATGAATGAATTATAAGGAAATTGAAATAATATGTGTTCTTGTTATTCCATTGGATTGTAAGCCAGACAAAAAAATTAATTAAAACTAAAAAAGTCAAATACACAGTTCAGACAATAGTTATTTAAAACACTGAACTTAGACCAGCTTTCATAAGAACAATATGTTGATTTAGGTATTTTTACAGTAGTGCTTGTTTTGCAGGTAGATCTATACTGTAGATACTTTTAGTTCAGAAAGTCAAACTCTCTGTTTAATTCTGCATTATACCATTTTGTAACAGGGTGATCCTGGAGAGACAGGACTCCCTGGTCCACCTGGATCATCTGTTTGGGGACCTCCTGGACCAAAGGTGACTATCTGAAACATAATTCCTAGAGACCAGAGATGGGAAATTTCTAGTGTATATTTCTGTCAAAATTAAAAGAATTTGATTTAAAGAGCTTAAAATTCCTTGTAGGAAGAAAAATACTGAATTTCAGAAATAAGGACTAAAAAGTATTAAAAAAAAGTATTAAAAAAGTATAAAAATGCAAAATGCTCAGGGTATACCTGAAGTAAAAATGAAACCACGTAGAAGAAAAGAAGACTGGAAGGTGCTCATGTCTCCTGTATTGGTTTCAAACCATAATAACATGACAAACTTTATGTAAGGCGAATACAGGTGACACGCTAAAAGGTGCAAATTGTATGAGGACAAGTTTTATTAAATCAGTCTCCCTTCTTTGTGTTTTTCCACTGTGACATTTGTAAATAGACAAGTAAGAGAGTCAAGGTTGTTCATTAATAAATTCATGCTGAAAAATAATTTTGTAGAGTTCCTTGCCTTTTTCTCTATGATTTTATTCTGTTCAATAACAGTTCATACAACTTTCATAGCAGATGGGTCATTATCCAAAATCCAATGAAGTCTGTAGGAATTTTTTGAAATTCTTTACTAAATTTTAGAGCAGGGCTTATATGGGCAGTAGCTGGTGGAAAAAGCCCAAGTATTTGGGTAATTATAAAATGCAAGTTGACTTTTAGAAAATATACAAAACTTTGTCTTTTCAGTTCCATCATAACTTCTTTGATTTAAACAAATATCTACTATGTTTTGGACAGTTGATCAGTAATGTAACAGGCTACACAGGTCTTTTTTATCTTTCAGCTGTGGAAAGTACAATGATAACTACTAATTTTGTTCCTAAACCATCCTGGTGTCTGCAATTGAAAAGACAGGCATGATAAATTTCTAATGCAGAGAATGTTTCTCAAAGCTTGGAGTTATCTCTGGGAGTCTGAGGTCTTTTTGGGACATCTCTGAGTATCTGAGATGGTGATTAGTGATTGATAGAGGTCTTGCCTCCTGGGCAGTCATGGTTGCATCCACTGGGAGTTTATTTCTTTTAAGCTACATCCACATTTGAGGACTGGAGTTTCATTTCCCTTAACAATCATTATGCTGTTTGACAGTGACATTAGAAAGCAGTTTTTTCTAATATTTCTTTGTCATGGTTACAGCTGCTCAGTGGTTTTGATAGAGCATTTATTTCCCTAGTGAATGTTTCCTGAAATACTGCATATTCTCCTTACTGAGAAATTGCAAATGTTTCATTGCAAATTTAGATTATCTTAGTAAGTTCCTTAATGGAAAGTGAAATATCTGTTGCCAAAGTTTAAACACTAGAAGGAGCCAAATTTTGCTCCGTGAAGGGTTAACATAAGAAATGTGAATTCTAAGCCTGATTGCTTTCCCAGAAAGCCACTGACAGAGCTCTTACTCAAGAGTTGTGCTGTGTAATATTTGTGGAAAACTCGAGTTTCTCTCTGAGACTTCAGACTATGGAACTTGCAATTTTGAAGTGCTGTGTCATTGCATCTATAGGCTTTCTAAACATACTCTTTCTCAGCACTTGTCTTTGAATGTCCTCTGTGTTTGAATGTTCTCTGTGTGCTCTGATAGAAACAACGTTATGCAGCCTGCTTGTGGGCAAAAGCAGGCAGGAGCCACAGGTTCATCTGGCCTCTCAAAGTGAATGATGACGTTCAACCTTCACCTGAAAACTAAAGCCGTAAAGTTATTTGTCAAGGTAGAACAAACTCTTTCACACAGGAGAAGCAGAAGTGTAAGAGAGATCAGAATCAATATAGTGAAACCTTTCTCTAGAAATACTGGTTTCATGTTACCTAGCTCAAAAGTTGTCACTGTAAGAAAGAACCGAATACTTGTTCTTCTCTGTAAAACTTTTGAAGTTTAAACTGAATATAGTTAACATAATTCTGAATTTGTTTCTTTTGGGGTAGGGGGATCCAGGATACAAGGGACCACCGGGAGATAATGGACTTCCTGGAAATTCAATAATGGGACCAACGGTAGGAGTTTTTAGACAAAAGATAGAAAGTGAATAAGCGTGAGACATGCAAAACTCCTCTGAAAATATAGACACCACTTGAATCTTTTAAGTAGCGGAATTCACTAATTCTTCAACTTTTCCATCATTCCAGGTTATGTCTATTTTTAAAATAAACTTATTATCTTTACAAAAGAAACACAAAATTGTATAACTAGTCCAGTGTATCTCACCCTGCAAACTTCCCATAGGAAGTTTTCATTAGCAAGGCAGTTCTTTAAATTCACCTCTTCCCCTCTAACATACTTTATATCATATTGTACTTCTGTCACTTGTGATCTGGGTTGCAACTTTCTTTAACACTTCTGCCACTTCTCATAAGGGAGTATTTCAGGGAAAGGTGCCCTTCTTATGATCTCCTTTCCAGAATGAAAATGGGAACCTTCTTCAGAAACATCTGTTTTTTCCTTTCCCTTTACCATGTCTGCACATAAAATATTCCACTCAATTCCATCACTTCACTTTGTAGAAATATAAGCAGTAGACCAAATTCAGAAATCAATTAGTTTATGTCTACTTAACACAATGTAGCTTAAAATAAAGCCACTTTATTCAATAGCTTTTGCATGATAATGTTTTACCAGTAATGGTATTTACTCCTGGCTTGACGCAGTTCTACCAGTACCTCTACCAGAGGATGCTGAGTAGCACATGGAACCATTGAGTAACTTTTATTTCTGATTTTTGAAAACTCTGAATTTCCTTTGTCTATAATATAGAAATTACTTCACTCTATTATTTTTATTAAAAGGAGTGATGAACATGACTTAATTGTCCAGTCACAGCTTTAATCAATTGGGCCATTATAATGGCTGTTTTATTTTCTTTTTAATCACCATGGATGCAAGATTTATGTTTATATACCTTTTTTGTTGTTGTTTTGAAAAGGTGTAGAAGTAAATGTCTTTATATTATTACTCTGGAAAACTGCTTTAATGTAGAGGCCTTTAGGGAAACTTCTAGGATATTGCCCTGGAAGAATTTACCACTGGCTTTGAGAATGCCTCACTCCTTAGAGTGAGTCGAAAGGGGCTTCTCCCATGACGCTCTGCATTATTATGTTAATCTGCCCTTTCCCCATAAGTCATTGCCTTTTGCCCTGCCCTTTGTACTACTCCTGTACCCCCAAATGATTGGCTCTGATCCCATACTTAACCCAGGACCATGCACTGTTTGTTTGCCTTTTGTCCCTGGAATCCTTCGGCGTGACTCTACAATAAACCTCGCTGGAACTCTTTACAGAGACCCTTTCCATCTTTCTTTGCTGACCTCTCCGTGGTGTGAGTGTGGACTGAGTGACTGTACTTGCCTGAGTGGCTTTCTCAGAAGATGCTTTCGGGAAGATAGCAGCAAACACCATCCATTTTACCACACTGCTACACTTTAGAAACTGCCCTGGAAAGGCTGGAAAAGCAGATTAATTCATTTAACAGACTATCTGTGGCATCAGGGGCATTTGCCCTCTTACCAGTGCACTGACTTAGAGTGAGTCACTGTGATTTTCTCTTCCAGACACCACAAAACTGTGGGAAGCAGTAACCTCAGAATTGCTCCTAGGCCATCTCTTGTGGGACTGTTTAAAAAGCTCCAACAAAATAATCTGGACTGGAGAACTGTTTCTTATATAAGATTTGGCTGTAGATTTGACCTAAGTAGATTTATAGCATTTGTGGTTATGCTAGTAATAGCAAACCCAGACACATGACAAAATCCCAATTCTCACAGAAGAAAATGTGTTAATATGTATTTGGTATTTACAGTGGCCTGCTAGGATTAAATGAAAACATCTGTTTGGCTGTTTTTTACTGTAATGAGATTAGAAGTAATAGCAGATATGAACCCATGATTTATGTTTTCCTTTCTTTTAAATAAAAATGTTTTTCAACATTTCTGAAACATTTCTCATTTTATCCACAGTTTAAGATCTATGAATATTAAGAATCAGGGAGAGGTGAAATTGACTTTCCATTATAAAGCTATTTATGATCTAGAAGTATGCTGGTTGTTTAAATTTTTACAGAAGTGGATCAGAATTCCATCATTTGAAAATCAGGAGACATGAAGAGACATCTTTGAGAGCTGACACTCTGGTGGTCAGGGTCTGTTTAAAGTCTCTCAGTGAATCTGTCCCATTGGATTCAAGAATGGATGCAGCTCATACAGGAATGACCTACTATATAAACTTTACTTAGGCATAAGGCATGCTTGCATCACTATCCACATTTCATCTAAAGTAACTTCAGGGTTTCATTTTAGCCAGAACATTGAGTCTACCTTGTCGTTCTTTGTTTACCTACCTGCTAGCCTAAACCTATTATGTATAACTTTAGGAGACCCAAAGCATCTCTTCCATTTTTCTGATAGGACTAAATTGGTTGATAAGAATAGATTATTTCTGTCTATGGTAGAGACATTCATGGGACAGGAAATTTTGGCCAAAAGTTTATTTTAGTTATATATCCAACTAGAATACAAGCTGATTTGTTGTCCAGACATGGACAGTGTATTCAGACAGACCAGGTTCTGAGGTCTGAGCTGCTAACTGGACTCTCTTCTTGATTTCTTGAAGTATTACATTATTGTAGAAATTTACAGGCACAATGCACAATGAAACAACAGTTTTCTGTCCCTTGTAGTTTCATTTTCCTTGTTATTTCCTTTTACTGGAGTAGACAGGGAAATATTCGTATATTTGTATGTAATTATTCTTGAGGATATGTTATACCTATGTACATTAACAACACTCAAGAAGTTGTTGACAGCACTCTACAACACTCTTTCATAGGGTGTATTAACATTTCTTGGTTCTGTGGGACAGAGTGAAGGATGTGCAGTTCTCTCTGTCAATAACTGTGTCAACAGCCACAATATCCATACCGTGCTCTGTTGGGAGGTGCATGTGGGCCCTACACGCATCCATGAGGATTTCCCCTTGCCAGTGCTGTCATGTGAGCATCTACAGTACGGACCAGCAGCATACCCTCAGAGATGCTCCAAAGCAACATGTTTTCTTTCTGGGTTCTGTAAATAGTCTATTTCAAGCTCAGCTAATTTTCTCATAAAATGTCAGGAAAACTCTCACTGGAGTGAGGAAAGAGGAAAAGTTTGTTATTTGCTTCTTGTCTGGCCATGAAAGGAAGCATTGAGGTTTTGCAGATGCACAGACCTTTAGTGGGAGTCAGTGGAAGGGCCAACAGAAGGAGTGATTGTCTCTTGATAAGAGAGCATTTTAGACTGCTCTTTTTCTTATAACTGTTGTATTTCTTTCTTTTCCTACTTTCCCTTGTAGAATGAAGTTTTGCTTTACTGTATGAGAGAACCAATGTGATTACTTGGAAGCGCAAAATGTGCACGTATAACTTCAGGCTGGCATATCATGTTTCAGTATTCTGAATTCAGTTCTTATTGCTCAAACTTACTCCTAAAAAGTTTGTTTTTGAAAATAAATTTAACTTTATATGGGCTGAATACAAAGTCAACGCTCTGGAAATTTCTCTCTGCAACAACAAATCCAGAAATTAACAATTTCCTAATAAGAATTCTTATTCTTCTAAAATCTTAGTTAATTCAATTGAAATCACAATAAAAAAAACATAGCAATTCCTGAACTTTGTGAACAAATTTCAAGAGCTAATAACTGCTATTCTATATTTCCAAAAAGATTTTAAATAGCCTTCTTACATATTTGTTAGTATTCTTTACACTGTGACAGTCCAGGAAGTGGCACAATTCCTTACTTCCTATTTTGTGTTTAGGGGCACCCAGGACTACCTGGACCACCTGGACCCCAAGGAGCAAAAGCTGACAAAGGTGACAAAGGTGAAGCTGTAAGTAGAGTCTTAATTCTGTACTTTGTGTTCAAAAAACACCAAACCAACCAACCAACCAACCAACCAACCAAAAAAAAACAAAAAAAAACAAAACAAACAAAAAAAAATTACTATGTACTAACACAATATTTAGTTGCTTAGATTTAGTTACCTAACTAAGTGCAGTTAATCATCCTTTAGCTAATTTAAATGTATCATGGATATTTTGAAGCCCTTTACTAGATACAGTACTAGTTGTACAACTAGTTGGAACTGGATGTAAATGGTTCTCATTTCATTGTCATGAAAGGGATACCATGTAATTCCATAAAAATCTTTGTGGCTGCTCATATTTGTTTAAATATAATCACTGTTTTGAATTATTTTTTCTGCCTCCCTTTTCTTTACTCTTCTCTGATCAAGATTTCTAATACCATCTGCTTGACCAAATTTTCCAGTTCCTTGGATTTTCAGCTGTTTTTCATACTGGGCAGTTAAATCCTCTAATTTGAAGATTTTTCACCTCTTGCTTTTCTGATGGTTGGCTTCAGAGGGAGTTAATATCTGAGTGTTCCAGCTGGCAAATTCCATCACAAGGACGTATCATCCTAAATTTCAGTCACCCAAAACCACATAGACATGTTTGACCAGCCTCTCTTTCTTCCACTAGAAAGTGGAAATACTGTTGCTGTTCTTCAACCAACATGTCAAACTTCCACTAGCACTATTTTCTTTATGTGTCTAATCCAGCTTTATTTCAAACTACAACCTTCCCGAACACTCCCAAATGCACTGAGGTGGGACTTGAGTGCTTCCAAATTCCTACTCAGCTCCAATTTCCTGTCATTCAAACTGATGCTGAGAAGGTCCTTTGGGATCAGAATTATTGCATAAGGCATTCACTCAGAACTCCTGGTAATGCCACGTACCTGACACGTTTCATGTTGTGTAATGTGCAAGGGTTCTGTTGTGCTGTCTTATGGTAACATCTTTCCCCAGCCGTTCTGTGCCTCATGAGCTGGAAAGACCAACTTAATAAAGCACTGTCAGACATGGACAAGATTTATATGGCTAAGTAGGTAGCAGGATGGGTCAAAGCCATCTGCCCTATGAATGCTGAAAGGGAGCCTGGGAATGCCTCCAGCAGTATGAAAGGCAGCTGAAGGGGCAGATGAATTGAGCAGGGAGTTCAGGAGAACAGACTACCAAACACAAGTACACACAAATATGTTAGGGTTACCTAACCCCTAAATTTAGATGGCTTAGCTCTGGTATTTCAGTTGTCTAATGCTTGCAGCATATCAATCATGGAGCAATAAGAAATGCTTTTTCACTGTTTTCTCTGATCTGAGAACAATGTTCTTAAGTCAAGAGTTGTACTTTTTTCCATGAATCCGAGTGTTTTTAGGTTTCCACCTGGGACTGAGGACGGCTGTTCCTCAGTACACATCAGAAATGTGAAGAAATTCTCTTCTTTGTTGAAAAACACAAGTACCTTAAGATAACTACTGACATGCTTTATTCCTCTGCTGTACCAGGGACCTCCAGGACCGGCCGGCCCTGAAGGACCAAAAGGAGTAAAAGGCGTGGGAGATGCTGGACCAAAGGTATTTGTCTGATGGTAGACCAATGCACCTGACTTGTAAACAAGGTAGACATCTTCCAAAAAATGCATTGGATAAGAATGACAAATATATGACAAAATGCTGCATTCTTATCTCCCACTTTTCATTTCTGTTAGAAGAAAACCTTGTGATGGACTTTTCTGATGTGACAGAAACTAGTTCTCACTTTATCCTCAGACTGGATACAAATCTGCAGGTTTTCCATACATCCAGGATGCTTCTAGATGCTGGTGGAAGTCAGGATCCAACACAAGCACAGTATTGCCTAATAATTATGCCCTTCCTTTCTGTGGCAAAAGTGTGAGGGATGAGTCCAAAAAATGAGTTAAGGATTACATGGAAGTACTGAGGAATCTTCTAAGTTAGATTCCTAAGAGAAGAATATAAACCTTTATCTAAAATAATTTGTTTATTTGTTTAGAGGAAAAACTCCCAAAAATTCCCAAACAAACAAAAAAAAACTGATAAAGGGATTTGAAGTACAACACTGAAACTCTTCCAAGGTTTTCCATAAGACACAGAATAGCTAAAGTCTTATGAAACTATAAGCAGTATGTAACTCACCTAAAAAGTCACATAGTAATTGTTATGTTATAAAAAGTTGGAAGAAGAGACTTAAGACTAGAATCATACAACAAATTTCTTTAAAATATCCCAGAGTGGTTTTATTAATGATTTCCTCATTGCATATGTGAAATAAGAAACAGGCAGCCTGTTGCAGAAGGAAGCAAAAGAAATATTGCCCAAACAAGTTTTTTTCACGAAACAGAAAGAACTTTCAACTTCAGTTCTCTGAACAGGAGAATTTACATTTAAAATAAACTTCAATAACCTCTCAAAAACATCCACAATAAAGGAAAAATTGAAGGACATTCATTCTTAGAATTGACTTCAGAATTATCACAGGATGGCCCCAATGGCATTGGGATCTGGGAAGCCTGACTTTATGCTTCTCTTTCGAATTAATGCCCATCAATACAAGGCATTTCACATGAAGTAATACAAGAACTAAAAGTGATTTCAATTATGTTATTCAATATAGATTTACAAAAAATGCATATGGCTAAACTAATTCGATTTTTCTGTATGAGACTGTATCTTTCCAAATAGAAATATCAGGCTTGCTATAATGTAGTTTTATAATACATGATTCTTGATACTACAGAAGAACATTTCATTAAAATCCTAGAATATTGTATGAAATTATTAAGGCAGATATTGATGAAGATTTAACTTATGACTTCAGGATGTCTATGGGTATTGTTAGATCTGAATTGTTCCTTGCTTCCTAAATGTATAATTCTGGAAAGTAGTGTTTCCTAATTGAAAAGGAATTGGAAAATCACATTATCAAAAAATATGATCTCCCACTATGATGCCATGGTTGGAGGATTATGCAGTCCAGATGTGTATATCACAACTTCAGTGGGAATAGAGGGGAGTAATAGAAATAAATTCTAGTTGAATCCAAAATGGAAATAAATAATTTCTTTTTTTTAAGTGAAAGGAAACCACTAGAATAATTGAAGTGAAATTTCTCACAACTGGAAGTTTTAAAATCAGTGTTTGTGGCTGTGTTTCTGAAAAGTATCACAAATATACAGCTATGCAGAAATATGCTTAGAAAAATCATGGTGCCTGTTTTATATCAGAGATTCAAAAGTGGGTCACAAGTCCATTATGTTCTTACAACCATGAATTCATGTAATTGCTGGGACAAGAAACTCTTCAGCTGAGTAACTGTCAGAAGAGTTCCAACCTAGATCTTGAATGATGGAAGTACAGTATGGAATCATGAAATGCATTGAAGATGAAGGGGTAAAAGGTGTAAAGTAAAAGTAAATATGCCCACTTTTTGCAGTGGTGAACATGGCATCTAGACTTTTTATCACAGTTATTCTTAAATCACTGTAAGTCTTGTGATAAAATAACGTTTATATTTAATTAAATCATAGGTTATCTGTTATATGGCCTTAAGATGAGACAGGGATATTCAGATTAGATATTAGAAAAAAGTTTTTCACTGGTAGGGTGGTCAAGCACTGGAATAGTTTGCCCAGGGAGGTGATGGAGGCACCATTCCTAGAGGTGTTTAAGAGGTGTCTGGATCTGGCACTGGGTGATGTTGTTCAGTGGTTTAGGGGTTACTGTGGTACTGCCAGGTTGACATTCAGACTTGATGGACTTTGTTCTAAGTAATGTTAATCATTGCCAATTGAAGAGAGTTGTTCATATTCCTTTATAAAGACATCAAATCCTTATTTGTTGGTCCCATCTCCACCCATGAACAGCACAAAAAGTATCACCATTCCTCAAGATGTGTGGAGTGAATTCTATTCATGGTGCTAGTAAAGGGGGTTTATTGGTAGCATCTTTTTGTGAGGGGATATGATCTGTGTCGTGTTAGTGGAAATTATAAATTAATAATAAATTTGGCAAAAGGCCTGTGGTACTATGACCCAGATTTGACTAAGCCAAGGTGAAATAGCTGAGACCAGGATATGAGGTTCTAATAATTTTATTATATTTAATATTACTAATAGTACAATTGAATGTCTAGTAATAGATTCTCTTATCCTTATCATTGGCAAAACCAAACTGATAAATAGTTTCCACTATTCTTGTGTTTCCTGACAATTCCAGGTCTGATCAGGGTTGCCATGTAAATTAAAATTATCGTATTTCCATCAAGTCATCTCCATTGTCACAAAAATTGTCAGAATTAGGTAGTTTGAATCTAAGGTCCAAGTTACTGAAAAACAGAACCCTGCAGAGTAGCTGTCTTTGCAAGTACACAACATAATTAGGGCAAATCATGCTTACACCAAAATGTGTATGCAAGTTTTTCATGGATCTACATGTTTTATTTGTGTTACAGTGTGATATTGCCCACCAAACCTGCCTGCTCCGAGTAATGCTTATCTATCTAGCGCTCTGTCAGGATAATAAAGAATACAAGAGTTAAAAACATCTGGTAAAAAATTAATTTGTATTTTTTACTTTAAAATAGGTAGGCTTCTTTTTGATGATGCCCTTAGATTGGTGTGTTAGTCATGCTGAATGAGTTGTTTGTTGTTCTATGCATAGTGAGCAGCTGTAGCTTTTGCAGTGTATGAATGGTGCACCAAAACAAGCATTATCCAACAAGCAAGCATTATCCAACATATAACATGTCTGATTTACTTATCTTTATCCACACCAGACATAGTAAAGAGTGCACTGGAAAAAAAAGAAACTGAATACATAAACATCTCATTCCCTGATTTTCTGCCCATATTACATTCTGATTTTTTAATCTTTGCATAACATCTTGGTAGCAAAGGTGCCTCAAGGAAAAAGAATTCACTTGAATTGCAAGAATTCCCCTAGAACTTAGTTCATAAAATGAAAAATATTCTATTTTTTCAATGAAATTTAAATGCATTGGCTACCTGTTTTACAACCCACCAAAAAAAAAAAAAGTAAGAACAGCAACAATCTCTGCAGATAAAAAATGAACATTTATTTGATAAAAGAGGCTCATAAATTTACACACTAGTTAATTTGAAATTCCTTTGAGGATCATTATATAGGAATGTTCCACTCATCTGAATCAAAGCTCTGTTCTCTCAGCTTTCAGAAATGGCTCACATATGTGCACACTGCTAGACAGGAATTTTATGTATCAGAGGTCAAATTCACATGAAAACAAAACTGAAACATGTGGGATGCATTCAGTCTTGGCAGAACCCTATGTTCTGTAGCATTAAAACAGAAGCACATAATGTCAGAATATAATAAAAATTTGAATTAAAAGCGCTGTTGCCAATGAGGAGGTGAGTTACAGACATTCAAGAGCAAGAGCCCAGCACTAGAAATAAAGCAAGTAACTTGATAGCAGAAAGATTATTGAAATCTTTAGCACAGTCCCTCGTGCACATTTGGGGTGGATCCAGTTGCAATATAAACAACATTTGCAGCTTGGGGCTTGCGTATTTGAACTAAAATGTGGAAAGTAGAGATGTAATACCTTTTTTTAATAACTCATTGTTCTTACAAATGCTGTTATATCCATTAACTCTCACTAAAGAAAGATTTTGCAGTGTCTGCTGTATGTTTCAGTATCAAATACACATACTTCACAGTAAATGAGGTATATATATTGGGAAATCCAAGATTTGCTTTTCAGCTGACCATTAGGCCATTTAATGTCTTTTTTCTTGAATAAAAGGTACAGAATAGATATTGGAATCCTACCCTTTACAGTGTCTTGACTCAGCTCTTTATTTCTTGCTTCAGTGGTGTTTTTCTAGTTCACTGTTTTACTGATGGTGTCAAGCTTGTCTACAAGCACAATACAGGAAATAAATTAGACCTCATCAAAGAACAGTATTAATGGTTTTTGAAATGAATTCCCTGAAGGACAGTTTAGTATGACACCTTAGGAAAAAGAACTGCTCCACTTCACAACTCATAAAGCAAAATAGAAGTCTTTTTCTTCAAACCAAGAAATACAGAAACTGTGAGGATTACTATAAAGCTCTACAAAAGAGCTTTTCAATGAGACATCTGGTATTAACTAAGCATGTGAGGCTAAAATTCAATCCTTCACCTGCAACGACCCTGTGGAAGACTGTGTTACCCGTGGGAGGAAGAGGCAGATGACTTCAGGTCACCCTTAGGCTGTTTTTGGTCAGGGCTGGTCTAAGAGCAGGTTTTAGGTGTACTGGGTACTGGGCCATAGGGAATCATTTATGTTTGGTAACCTCCCATTCAGTTTCCACTACAGCAGCTTGCAGGCTGTTTCACGGGCCACAGTATTCCAGGGTCTCCTAAAAAAGTACCTTTAAATGCAATATCTGTATCTCTTAGCTCTGACATCTCTAGCAAATTTCAGAGAGAGGGTTGGGCAGGGAAGGCTTTGGCTGCCCGGGGATCTATCCATTCCCGTGGCCCTTTCCTGCTCCATCACAGGTGCTCTCAGAGAAACCCTCTCCTCCCTTACCTCTGGAGCGAGTCCTGGGCCCTTTTTAGTGTCCCCTGTCCTGTGAAACAGCCACCTTTCCTTGCCAGAAGAGGTCCCAGCACAGGGACCCCACTGGGGCGGCAGCTCCTTGCCCCAGCAGGAAGGGGTTTTCCCTGCCATCTCCTCGCTCCCTGGCGGTGCCCGGTGTCCCCGGCCTCTGTCCCGGTGCCTCTCGTGCCATGTGCTCTGGCAGCGATCTGCACAACTTCTGCTCTTGAAGAGTTGGCCTAAAACCAGCTTAAAATTGTATCGGGGTTGTGGGGACACTGAGAACAAATAAATATTCCTTTGATAATAAAAGGTACTAAATAGGAAGAAAGATACATTAGCAATGCCTTGGCTCTGCATTGGCAGATGAAGGTTCAGATGAAGAATTCAGGTGAAGAACTGCCAATTCTGCATTGGCAATGAAGGTCAGATAAAAAAGCCTTAGGTCATTTCAGGGAAAAATTTCCTCCCAACTGAACATGGCACTTAGTTTTACCCAATCATCCTGACACAGCAATTTAAAGCTAAGAGTATCCATATACCATGCCTATGTCCTGACTCAAACTGGCCAGTCTCTGGTGCTTTGGATGAAACAGGAAAGAAATTCAAAAGCTGAATGTTACATCAGGAAGGAGAGCATTATAAACTTAGTCTGAGCCTTAGCCTTTGTAATCAGTTCCCACCTCTCCAAATCCCTCATTCCTGAGCATAGTTTGGGCCCTAGTATGTTTGCATAACTAGCACATATGTTGGGACGTAGCATGAGAGTATCATAGCCATAGATTAAAAAGCACAGATTGGAGTGATTTCTTACTAGAGCCTGAACCTTGGGAATTGCACCTAAAAACAGTCACTGTAATGACTGCACACATTCTTCCCAGAATGTGAAGAAAATCAGTAGAAGATTCTGTTTGTTTTTTCCTTTTTAATGTCTGATATGTTGTTGCATTTCACCTACCACAACTCAAGTGACATCTGTGATTTGTGATTTATACTTGCATTTCTGTCCTAGATCGAATGCTCCCTCTGCAGGCACAGCCCTTTCTACAGCTTTTCCAAGTGCAAAAATAAGTACAATTAAGAGCTTGCATAATGATTTCTTTTTAATTTTGTCAAGAAATATGATTTCTTCTGCTTTGTTTTTAATATATTGGATGATCAACAGCTTCTCAGTGCACTTCTTTATTTGTGCTTGCCTGCAGAGGAATAGGTTTAGGAATATCAAGCTAAACACAAATCAGAATATTCTGATTTCATCTCTAAATTATTCGTTATAGACTTCTTTCTTCTTTTCAAGGAATGGATGGGACTTTTCTAGTAATCATGTGTTGAATGTGTGCCTATTCCCTCACTTGTAAAATCACAGTCTGAGGAAAACAAAACTGCCTCATCTGTCCCTGTGCATTCCCTCTATCCCTGATATCCCCTGACTCCCCATCTCCTTTGCTGGGTTTGTCTGCAGCATGAGGGGCAGCAGCAGGCTCTCTGTTACCCTCATTTTCCCCTCACCAGACAGCTGTTGCCTTTTCTCTGCCTGATAGTTGACGGATGAGTCCCCTCTGGATTTTCTTTGTCCTTCAGTAAAAGCATAAATTGACAATGTCAAAAAGTTCTCTCCATTACCCAGCCTCCAACTATCACCAAAACTGTTGAAAAATAATATGGTCAGGCCCTGTAGATTTCTGATCAATTTGGCTGAAATCAACTGATAAGTTCAAAATATACTGGAAGAAAAAAAAAAGAGAGCAAACACAGACAAGCAGAAGCACTGGCTGAATATATCATTTAGCCTCATTCCCTTCAGAAATCAAGCTAAAGGTAAGTACATTAGGGCTTTTTTAGAAAAAAACAGGGTGGTGTTCTTTTTATTCATCTATATTGATGCTATTAGAATTCATTTAGTTTACATAAATGCCTAAATTTGACAGTTCTGGAAATTAAATTTCTCTAGTGTCAGAACAAGCGCAGTATCAGTTAAGAGCAAGATGTGATGGGAAAACAGTGGTGTTTCCAAGTGGGTTTGCCATTTTTGCCTTTTTTTTTGTTGTTGTTGTTGTTGTTTTTTTTAGCTGATAAGCCTGCAAAGTAGAGTCCCCACTCTGATGGTGATTTTGATCACATGGATGTTTGCTAGGGAAATTATATTCTTCACCTAGAGCTTAAATTATGTGGGTGCCTGTATTTTGGGCTTCTTTTTTAATACCTATCTATAAAGCAGCTGTTTATTTATGTAGCATTTGTCATTTGTTTGGCTTGTTTTTTAAACTCAGTAGTTTCATTGCTTCGTAAGTGGATGGAAGATGTAACATTGACTAGATGATGGCTGACATTTCTGTGACTATTTTCAGGGAGAACGTGGAATTAAAGGCGATCCTGGGCCGCCGGGGCCTCCAGGATGGGGACACATGGGTCCCAAGGTTGGTATGATGCCATGGTGAAGTTTTTAGTGCTTTTTTGTGATGCTGGAAGACAGACCCTGATCTCTCAGATGCCAAACAATCTTCATCAGTTATTGATTTGCATTGGTGCAGCTTCAGGAGAAATCAAGCATGTAGACATGGTCACTAACCACACACTTCTACCAACTGGATTAGGAAGAATACTAATGGGATGAAAATTGCATTTGCAGCTAAACTTTATGAGATTACATCTGGAGATTGAACAGAGCTATCAGGCTGGTAAATTAGCTAAATGATGCATTTCTTCTGCTTGTATCTATCCTGTTTCCAAGATACTCTTTTGTGCTGGAAAATACATTGAATGTGAATTTTATGTTTGCAATTTTTGCTCAATCAAATTAAATCAAATGGATTTTGTTATTAAAACCATTAGGAAAGAAATAAAAACAAAGACGTAATTCTATAAGCAACTAGCACACAACATCTGGGCAATTTTTTCTCCCTTCACTAAAGTGATTTGTAATTTAAAAGATACATATTGATAAGAAAAGAAATTCAGTACTTGCCTGGATTTCTTTATTACAGGTTTATCCATCAATTATTTTTACAAAGGCAATGAGGAGAAACATTGTGAATATGTCTCCATTTTCTGCTGGTTTAAAGATAGATACACCTTTGTAACTTTTTGCATAATAGCAGAGAGTAACAGAAGCCTCCAGTGCCATTTTGTATAAACCATTATCTGAAGAAACATTGCTGTTACCAGCTCCAGGAATGCAATAAATGACGGGGCATGAGTACTTTTTCAGCATGGGTCTGATTTTACCTTGCTTTCTGAAAGCTGCAACAATTTCAGTACCTTGGTAAACCATACTGACACAGCCTGTTTGAAAAGAGTAAGTTTGGACTGAGTGTCAAAATCCTACAACTGTGTGACACAATGGGCTCTTTCCACAAAGCCTTTGAGAAAGAAAAATGTGTTCTCTATGGGGAAACAATATTTTGTTTTCAAGACTGAGGATGTGTATATAGTCCCTCTCGTATGAGGAAAGGCTGAGAGAACTGGGATTGTTCAGCTGGGCAAAGAGAAGGCTTTGTGGTTGAGATGACCCACCATCTACATGTATATGTAATGTACATGTATATGTAATGTATATGTATATGTATATGTATATGTATATTTATAGTATTTTTTGCAATAGATTTTGTGAAAACTTGTGACAAATTTTGTCTCCAGAGATGATAATGATGACTTTTCAAACATCACTAACATCTAGAAGTTAAATATTTAGAAGTAGAAATTTATATTTCATGATGACCAAGTTTTCTTGTACTTCTGCTTAAATATTTAACATATACAAAATCTACATAATATACATACCACTGAATTATTTCCATTTACTGTACTGAGCACAGTGATTATTTATTATAAGACAGTAATCAAAATTCCAACCTGAGTTTGACAGAACCTTTTATGAAGCTGGATCAAATTTTGAAAACTTTTTCAATTAAAAAAAAAATTAAAAAAGGAAAAGAAATCATTTCATTTTGATGTAATCAGAAAGATATATTTCACTTGATATATTTCACTTTGAAATGTTAGATTAGCCTGCCTGCAAACACATGGGTTCTACCTGACATTGACTGTATTGATACAAATCAGCACATGCTGCTTTGGTTTTTTCTCTCATACCTTCCCAATCAGGATTTTGTGAATGACTGGTGCTCCTAGAGACTGTGGCACCTCAGGGGCTTGGCATATGCCCATAGTGCCAAAGAACTAGCTACAATGCCTGGAAGATTTACTTACACTAGGTTTTATAGCTCTGGTCCTTTGTGCCTTTGCTGTTGTGCCTCTCTTTTGTCATTGCATGAAGCTGTTCTGTAAACATGGTTTCTGTTGTCTTTTATGTAGGGAAAAATGAGGAAAATATCACTCTGTGCCATAAGTAAATTTTATTCTTTGATTATTTTCAAATAAATTGTTCCATTGCTTTCCTGAGACTTTGCTAAGGATAATTACCAAGACCCACAGTGAGAAACCATAGACCAAAGAAGAATCAGACCTAGAATCTTTGACCTCGTTTTACTTCTTTTGCTTGCAGTGAGTTTGGGATTATTTCCTTAGTGTTACCAGGAGTTTACCTCCTAATCATTCTTTTTTTGCTTTACTGACTGTTATAGGGTATTATGGGACGTAAAGGTTTGCCTGGTCTACCTGGCCCCCCTGGCAGCAGCATACAAGGAGACAAGGTAATCCAGGTTAATGTGGTATCTGTTCAGTTTTTCTCAAACTGTTTCTTAAAGAGATTCATTGTCTTCTTTCTGTCTTTGTCACCAAATCAGTGAACTCCTGCAAATATTAATTTTACACTTAATTTTTGTATTCATAAGATATGCAGTATTTACTTTATTTGCTGGATCTTCAGTATTGTTTGCATCCAGTTGCTCTCCTATTGTTCTTGTCATTATAAATATATTTAACCTGGAGAAGAAAGGCTTATCTCTGCAACATCTTGTTGATTAACTTAGATCCATAGTTTTCTCTAGGTTTCACTTGTAAAAGGCAGTAACAGAGACCTACCATGGCAAAGTTAAACATATGTAGGAATATAAATGAAATTAGGCAGTCTCCCACATATTCTTAATTGGGGTTTTACTCACCTGGTTACAACCATGTGTTCTCTCCTTAAAAGGAGAAACACAAACTTGACAACATATTCTGAGCCTTCAGTTGTTAAATTGCCTTGTCATATATGCATGGAAAAATTCATTAAAACTGGAAGCTCCAGTGGACAACAACCCAAGTTCCTCCTATTTTCCTTAAATCAGTGTGCTTAAAATTGAGCATATGATTGAATATTTCCCTGGATCAAGAGTATTGTGCTCAGGTCTCCAACTCTTAGTGGTCAACCACCAGTGATTCAGTAAAAGGGACAATGTTCTAGTTTGGTTAGAAAACGTGCCTCTTCATACTGTGATTTTGGCTGTAGATACCAAAACCATCAGAGAATTCACTGGCAAACAGGTCTTCATTGGAAAACAATGACATTCTGAAACAAACAAATTTATGAAAATGTATGTTGTTTGCAAAATGATTCAGAGAAGAATCTTTCTTTGGTCCATTGTGGAATTATTTCATACAAGCTTTACCAGAAAAGCACAGATTCCTTCAGAATTTATTTTGTTCAGGACTTACTTTGATTACATCTTCAATGTCTTCCATTTTTATATTTGTGTTTCATCATTTCTGGTTTTGTTCTGCAGAGGACTCTTTCTTTTTTTTTTCACTGAGGTATTTCATAGCATAAAAACATACTTTATTATGTTCTTTCTTTTCCCTTATTATATAACTCGCTTTTATGGTTTCTGATGTATCCTGTTTCCAGACTTTCTTAGAGATGGTTAAGAGTCATGACTGTCTAGACCTTTGTTTCTGATCTGTTTGCAATTTGGCTCTGTATAAATTGTTATCAGTAATCACAAAGCTAATACATATTTTAATGTGAGAACATAAGAAACTCCTTATTTTATTTTTTTTCTGTTTGCTGAATCTCCATGGGCGCTTTGCTCTATTCTTGAGAACCAGAAAAATTCTTGCCATCTTTGTATCACTTTATGGTATAGGAAAACTCTTTCCTGTCTGCCTTTAATAACAATTTCTGCTGTGTTTCCAGAATCTAATATTTGGAATATGTCTTTGTTAATTCTACAGGTAGGCAAGGTTAATTATAAAAGCACAATTGCCATTCTGGGCAAAAATATTTCAGCAATCAAGTGCATCTGATGATACATTAAAAAATATGCAGATTATACAATAATTTTCTTTTCCTGTGAGAAGATAAGGGTTACCTAAAATATATTCAGTGTTCACATTTACACTTCTCTCTCTCTCTCCCTCTCCCTTCCCCCATCTCTCTCTCTATATATATCTCTAGATACACACAGATGCATGTCTGAATATTGGCATTGCTATGAGTATATACCTAAAACATGTTTTACTAATGTAGAGAACTCAGTTTCATTATGGAAGCTTTTCAGTGGAAGAACACGGTTCACTGACAGACTGTCAAACAAAGGCATGTTTCTAATGCAAGGCTGTGGAATTTAGGGATGTTGTAAAGTGATGTGTCCTGGTTACGAAATCTCTTTGAGTTTGAAAACAAAATTGCAATGATATGGTGGATCAAGCTCAGCTGCTGCTGTTTTTGTAGTATTCCATGGCTTGTGTAGGTACGATCAGTCTTGCCATTTCTATTTTCTTCCCTTAACAATTGCTTTTAAGAATTATAATTATTTTTATATAATTCTTAGGAACAGCTTATTCCTGAGAAACTTTTGCAATTGTCTTGCTCTGGTAGTGCCAGTTTCCTCCACACACTAATGCTTGTTTACTTTTGTCTGTCTGTTTTGTTCTTCTATTTATTCACACATCAAACTTCATTATTTTTGGCCACTCTTCATCAGATTCATCCTGCATTTGAGCTAGCAATATCACTCCTATAAAGAGAGAGATCTCCATCTGCATATGGAAAGAATGGAATGCCAAAAATGAGTTGGTTTTCAAGTTACTTTATGTTGATAGCTATATTCACATATCTTTTTTTTATGCTTGGTTCCCTTTCAAAACCACAGTCTAGACATTCTCAGATCTGCACCCAATTCATTTTGGTAATACTGGTGGTCAGGTTTGAATTTATTATGTACATGAATTAAACTGTCAAAGCCATAAATATTTTTAAATTAATACAGCACACTTCTTGGGTTTTACTAAGTGTACTGTTATGGAATCTGCAATAAACCCTTCTAATGTTGATTGATACTTGTTGCACAAGTAGAGGAAGGAGGATTTGGTTCTGTGGTTGATGTTTTAAAGGATGAAACTCACATGTGTGCTTGTGAGAAATGTCAGCTGTATGGGTATGAATTTACTTAGAACAGTAGGTCCCATTCAGTTTTCATTGCCTGAACACCATCATAACAATGTCAAATGGGCAGTAACAAATGGCAGCAAGAAATCTACTGTTTTGTTTGGTCTGACATTTATTACTAGTGAAGGACCACTGGAATACACAGCATATCCTGATTTTGGTTCATATGTATGTGCTCTGCAGACCTGCAGAGGAGTTAACCAGGAAGCTGTGTGATGACCTGGGTGGAGAGACTGTCCTAGTGCTGAACAACAAGCCCTGAAACAAACTGGCACACTGTTTCACTGTGTTTAAAAGCCATTTGCATTAATACCTAAATGAGGGCCCCAAGAAGCACAATCCTGCTAAAAAGTAGTTTAAGGAAATTAGATTAAATATCCACTGTGAGTTTCTATAACAGTGCAAAATAAATTGCCTTGTGCATCCCATCACCTTAGGAGTATTTCCTATTTACAGGAAGTCCCTCTAGTGGATCAGCTATGGAATTTGATATATCCATTGTTTTTCAGTCTCCAGCACCTACCTAATACTGTCTGAATTGCTGCTGCTGTAAGAAATGGGGGGGAGAGGAAGTTCTGTTTACAGGGGCAAAAGGCTACTGGTTAGCAGGTCAGGGATAGGTAGCCCTGGTGGCAAGCAGAGCATTTCATTCCCCAAGTTGTGGCTAGTGGACCAAGAGGTACTCACAGGGCAAGGCTATGAAAGCAGTGCTCCAGTGGAGATGTGGATAGTGGAGTGCCTTGGATACTTCTCCCTAGCATGGGGCAAGACCACAATGCACCCATGTGCAAGCAGAAGCTGTCATCTCAGCAGGATCTCAGTCAAATCTGGAATCTGGAAAGGGAAAACCATCCATGGACATGACTTGTCATACACTGTGTCTTCGAGGAGATGCATCTCATTACCTAACTCCTGGTGAATTCCCAACTCATGGGAGCCGGGAGCCCCCGGTACAAAGAAGAGAAGGTTGGCTTATGTGTGCAGTGTGCAGCTGTTTCTTTGCCTGCAGAAATCCATAAACCCCTGTCCAGCACAGCAGGAATAGTGATCAGTCCTGCTGCACTGGTGCACCTTGGGTGAAGGTTGGATAAACTTGGAAACACTTCTGTATTTCTCTGTCCATTATGAACAATATGACCCCTTTAGACCCATTTGTGAGCACCAATACAAGCATTAAAGAAGATGCTTTAGAGGGATAGTGAGAGCTCTTGACTGAAAAGTAGAACTGACTAACCCTGTACTTGTACCTCATAGTTAGGTTTGGTACATGTGGAAACTGCTCCTGATCTCATTGACATTCTCTGGAACTGGTTTTGGTATCTGCATCAGGCACTGCTGTTATGTGAATTACATATGTAATGTGAATTTTGGTGAAGCATTTATGTACCAGGAAGTATAATCACTTCTAACTGTGTTTAAAAGGCATACAGCAGTTGATCTGTAAAAAAAATATTTGTGTTACCCTATTAAATAAAGCAAGAAAGTTTCTGGAAGCCAGAAGCTATGAAGAATTTTCTGTGTATATATAACAGCTGTGTTTTATAGCGTTGTGGGCCCACACTGCTAGCATGGCCGGGCTTTTTAAGTCTAAATACATGCAGCAGGGTATGTGTAGCAATCCTTACAAACAATTTTGAGCTTTTTAACTGGACTGATACTGTCTTTTGAATTATCAGCAGAAAGGTGTTCTGCTTTCCACTCTGTGAAAAGTAGGGATGTCCTCTCATTTACTTGAGATCAGAAAGAAGAGTCCGCCCTGGAAAGGTCATGAATGTGTATTTCTAGAGAAACTTTGGTTTAGACCTCATTTTACTGCTTGTAGACAGGATGAATAACTATCTGAGCCTCTGAAAGGTTACTTTTGTCTTTCATCTCTTTCAGTGGAATGACAAATTTTCATTTAATTAATCAGGAGTAAATTCTTCATTATATACTTAATAAGATACTCATGTATGTTCTGAATCACAGCCAATTGATTATTTCTCCAACCTTAGACCACTTTTGTCTTGAAAATTGTGTGCTTCATCACATAGTACAAATATCTGGCTTTCTCTATAATGCAGAGTGTAAAAGTGAATAGAAACAGCATAGATTTTACAATAATTTTCTGTTAAACAAAAGTTTGATATTTTGTTCAGGGAGAAAAAGGAAGTAAAGGTTTTCCTGGACCAAAGGGATCAATTGGAACTGGTCTTCCTGGACAAAAGGTAAATCCTAGGTTTGCAATAAGGAAAGAGAAGGGTGTTTTCTTCCTTTATTGGTTATTTGGTGTGATGGGACTTTGAAGAGAAACAGAAGACAAAGACATTACCTTATAGAGCTAGCATGGAAAGTACCTACTACTCATTGTCAGCTTTGAAGTCTGTGAAAATCCTAATGGTCATTAAGGATCAGATTACAAAGTAGGATCTAGAATGAGGTCCTACCTGTTAGCAGGAGAATAACTCTAAGTTATTAAAATTAGGTATTCATTTATTTTTCATATTTTTCAGGTATTACAAATTGTCCTTTTATTTGCCAGGCTCTGACAAAAAAAGGAATCGCTTTATGATTAACATAATTTAAGGGCTTTGCTTTAACTGACTTGTTTTTTTCTACAATGATTGAAGCCCAAGCTTGGATCTTTCCTTACTGAATAATTTCTTGGTTGTTATAAAAACTGTGAGAATTTCCTACACTTAGCTATTCACGTCTAACAGCTTGGGAGCTTTCATGTGACTATCAAGCTCTTTCACACAGATTCAAATTCCTGCCTCCTAGTTCTATTTTCACTCACATTCCAAATGCCAAAATGTTATAATAATAACTGGAAGATTTTCACTGATCATCATATTCATCTTGTATATTGACTAATCTTTGTGACCCAATGTAAATCTCTCCAAATACTCACTTTTCTGTTTGCTATTAATATAGCAGACTTGACAAACATGAGAAGGAATGGTTTAGTTCAGCAGGAATTTTGTATATGTACCAAAAAGATCAGGTTTTAGTATATTTAAGTGTAAGAACGTAGCAACACCACCACAGCCAGCAACACAGCCAGCAAATCACTTTTTTTTTCCCATTATTATTAATGCTGACATTAACTTTGGTGATGTTAGATTCAATTCATGGATGGGTAATGGAAAGTAATATCCTTGGCTGGATATTATGATTTTGTGAAATAGAATAAGGACTCTCTTCCAAGACCTTACTTAGTTGAAACTGGGTTTCTTGATGCTGTGGAGGAGCTATTTACAATTTTCAGATTTGCACCAGTGTGAATAAGATCAGAATCAGACCGATTATTCTTTAAAACTGGTAGCAATCACCAGTGAAGGCTATAACACAGGAGTTACCCATGTGATTCCATTGGCTGGGCAATAATGAGGAATAACATCAAAATGAACAGTAATCTAGATCAATTCATAAGCTTTAAAATTTCAAGTGAAATGTAAGCTGGTTGGTAATTTCCAGAGAAAAGTAAAAAAATCTTTCCTGCACAATCTTCTTCTTGAAAAAGTGTCTAATTTAGAACCTGAATCTTATTTACAATGTTTCATATCTGCATTGTGTGAAAATTGTCTCATAATGTTGAACACACTCACTCTTTGTAAGTCAAAAAGTCTAGTCAGTCGAGGGAAAAATTGCAAATTTGCTTCTAAATGTGAATCATTGTATTTTCCAATGGATTTAAGAGTCCAAGCATGACTCTTCATTTGTCCTTTGAAAGCTCACAGGTTTTCATTTGGCTTTTATGCAGAGCTGGTGTGAGTTTCAGCACAGTGGCTGATCTGAGACAGTTGTCTCTCTCCTGAAGTTTAAATTAGCATAGGTCCAGTATAAACATTGTTTTAGCCTTCAAGAAAATCAAAGAACAGAAAATATTGTATATTCTTGACATTTACATACAAATGTCTTTACTCCCCCTCCAGAACTAAGGTAATTTTTCATAGAAATTTCCTAAAGATCTTTTACTGCCCATTTTTCTTTCTCTGAGAGCCTGCTTTCAGATA
The DNA here is from genome assembly GCA_013400575.1 of Peucedramus taeniatus. Lineage (NCBI taxonomy): Eukaryota > Metazoa > Chordata > Aves > Passeriformes > Fringillidae > Peucedramus > Peucedramus taeniatus. The sequence goes on from WBNO01021855.1 coordinate 117,884, forward strand.
TTGTCCTTATAATACATACAAGAGAAACCATTAATAAAAAAAAAAAAAAAAAANNNAAAAACAAAAAACAAAAGAGCCAGAAAATGTATCTTTAAAGCTCATTGAACCTTACTTCCAGCTCTGACAATCAAAAAACTGAAGCTATGACTGTATTTAATACAGTTGTTTTAAATTAGGGAGACTATGGAGATAAAGGTGATCCAGGGGACAAAGGTGCCAAAGGAGAGATCGGAGACCCAGGACCTCCAGGGCCGAAGGTAAAACACATTTTCATGTTACTTAAATTTACAGAGTAGAAACTAGGCAAATTTGGCTTTTGTTAAGTATCTCACTCTACCCATTTCCAGGGATCTGGGGGAAGAAAAGGTGAACCTGGTCTTTCGGTAAGTAGGTAAATAAATTATTTGAAGCAATAATAGTTAAACTGGGGAAATTATTTAAAGGTTATGTGCAGCCTTACACAAGGCTGTTTATGAGATATTGTACTGCCTGCATTTTTGTAAATAAATAAATATTTCAGCATTCTTAACACTACAACACACAACTCTTTTTCAGAGAGAAGATGTTATCAGACTTATCAATGAAATATGTGGTAAGCATTCCAGTATGGAAAAAAAGTAGTTCTGATAAAACATAATGAATTTATATTGACTGAATGGATTTTTCCTCTGCATGTTTGTGTGCCAGGATACCATTGATATAAAAAAAATGCTCACTATGTTGCCAGAGCTATACTTGAAGTAATTTGGTCCAGCTCTGTTTCTGTGATCAGTACCAGTAACTAGAAATTAATTCATTAGCTGAGTTTTAACTGACTAAATCTGGTGTATGAGTTCAATTCATTTTTTAAGGTGGTTTCTCATAAAATGTCTGAAATGGTTATTCTTCTAGGTTGTGGTATCAAATGTAGAGCAACACCACTGGAGCTAGTATTTGTCATTGACAGCTCAGAAAGTGTTGGACCAGACAACTTCAATATTATGAAAACCTTTATGAAAACATTCATTGACAAGGTTTCGGCCAACCATGCTACAACCCGCATTGGCATTATCAACTTCAGCCACAAAGTGGACCTGGTGTCTTCTCTGAAGCAATACACAAGCAAAGAGTACCTGAAATCAGCTGTTGACAAGATGCCCTACTTAGGAGAAGGCACATACACAGCTTCTGCTATCCAAGAAGCCATTCGCTTATTCCAGGCAGCGCGCCCGGCAGTAAGGAAGGTGGCTGTTGTAATAACGGATGGACAGGCGGACAGTCGGGATAAAGTACGGCTGGATACTATAGTAAGAGAGGCCCATGCTACAAATATTGAGATATTTGTCATTGGGATTGTACAAAGGACTGATCCTCATTATGATGACTTCCTGAAAGAAATGCAGCTCATTGCAACAGACCCTGATGAAGAACATGTTTACCAGATAGATGACTTCGTAACACTTTCAGGTAAAAGAAATTATTTCAGTAAGAGGAAACAGCTTTTACTTCTCTTTTGGATAAAGCTCGCTCTTGTTTCACATCATCTTTGGCCAAATGAAACCTTTGCCAAATTTTTTACCTCTTGCAGAAGCAATAAATCACAATGAACATCAGTTTTCTAAGCCCAGGTCTTCTTTGGGATACTCCTCTTCTGTGAGAGATTGCATCAGCCTTGCTTCACAGTCCTTTTCGTGCTTGGCCTAGGTTTATCCCAGAGAGATGCAGGTTTCCTTCCACTTTGATGTAACATCTCAAGCTCTCTCTCTCTCTTTTGGATCTTGTGAGTCTTGGAATCCCTCCACTTTCTCTTGCAAGGACTCTATCTCTTTTTTTTTTTTTTTTCTTTTTTTTCCCTCAAAGCCATAAGGAAACCTGTGCTTTCACCCTAGTTTCAGGGAAAAAATGGTGGAGCTGCAAACGAAGGGAATGGGATACGATAGACATGGTATATTTCAATGTATGTGGCTTGAAAAATATCTGTGGCTATGGGTGAAATCAGGAGAAAATCCAGAGAAAATCTATAATGACCCTCAAAAAAAAAAAAAGGTACATTGATCTAGACTAACTGCAGACCAGCCTATATTTTTCCTGAGCATAAACTTTCCTGAGCATAAACTTATTTTGCTATGCTGAGATTGTGAATGAAGTTACGTCTGGACTGAAGGCATTAAGAAAAATCCAAGCTAAGGTCTGGTTCCTGCTGGGAATAAATTTAAGGCTTTGACTCAGACTCCAGCATTCAACGTAAAAATATTCCCAGTCTCTGGTGTTTTTTTGGTTTTACAAATAAGTAGAAAACTGTTGCCCAGTTTTCCTTTTTCTTTCTTACATGTAAACATTTCCTTTCCTTCACCCTCATTTTTTTTGACTGTTATTCTTTTTTTTTGCTATGACTTTTACTTCCTAGAGGGACTTGATATTTTGATCTGTTTTTTCTTAACAGAACAACATGGCACTAAAATAAAATAATTCAGAGACTGTGTTGCTTTATTACTTATCGTTTGTAATGATAAGTTTTGACATAACCATAAGAAGCTTTTCACAAGTCACTATAATTGAAAGTTTAGGGCTAGTACTGTACTAAAAGCTTGTTCTGAATCATTGTGACTTCTCTTCATTACCCTTTAAAAATGTCATTATTTCATTAATCTTTTCAGTTCTTGAAAATAAACTGCTCACAAAAATCTGTGAGAATGAATCTGCAGTGTATACCAGAAATTACAATCTTTCATCTCCTTCTCCAAGTCCGGAATCTGAAATTGCCAGGAAAGCTGCTAATGGCCTTTTACCTACAAAGAACACTTCAGAGGTTGATATGCTTCCTGCAGAAGGCATTAGTAACCCAGTGAGTAAACAAGTAACAGTTGTCTAATGTTTTTAAAATATGTCTTTATTTGAATTAGAATATTTTGCCATTTTTATTTCACCATTCACCTTTTAATATGCAAATAACACGTCATTAGACCAAAGTGAAAAAAACTTTTAAAGTTAGAGTGAACTTATTTGTTGAGAACAAATGTTTACAAAAGAAATAGGGCAATGGTTGTAATAAATGCTGAGAGTCCTCATGTTTTCTTGTAGGTCTTATTCATCTTAGAAGTGAGTTAAAACTCTTACATTTCTATTGTGGCAGGTGCACAGTAGATAAGACATTTATGTGCAAGCTGATTATTAGTACAATGTTTCTTGTCATGGTCACGCACTTTCCAGGTTATTCCCAGCCATATTTCCAAGTTATTAAGCCTTTGGTGTTTCACTTTCCACATTGGGCTGTACTTCTAGGACTCTTTATTTGCTACTCTTTGTTCTCCAGCTTTAAATTTCTCCTGACCTGCACCAAGGTTCTTCCCTCCAAAACAGCGTGCTGCACAGACAGGACAGGGAGAGCTTTAGTGCAATAGATGATATTTTCTGCAGGTGTATCACCTTACCTCCCTTATTAGGTCTCCAGTGTTCTTCAGCCACTGTTGGAGCATCAGATGAGGCTATTTGTCAACTCTTTAGGGCATTTTTATTTCTTTGCCTAAAGTAGTTGATAAAAACTTTGAGCTTTACAAAATGAGCTTTTCTTGCCCTTATAACCAGATGGATAAACTGGATGAAATATATGATGTACAAACCTCTGTAGCTGTATGGAATGGTTATAGCAGACCATGATGCTGGTATTCAAATATTAATTGAATACAGATTAGAGATAATTAAATATTACTCACTTACTCTGGAGCAGCCAATGGATTATCCACTATTAATCCTTGTAGTATTGTTTATATAATATCATTCATAATTAAATAGTTCACTTTCAAAATCTAGGTTAATTTCCAAGAATAAGAGCTCCTTTGCTACGTGTGATTAGTTTAGGTTTGGGCTTAAAATACATCTAGACAGATCTGTGAGGCATTGAGGGTCATTTTTGACATTGTGTATTATTAAGAAAAATAAATGCAAACCTAGATAGATGATATTTTTTAAAACCTGTTATAAGAATCAGAAAGGATTCTTAGGTAGGTTCTTAGATATTTCAGATAGGTTTAGATGCTCACACACTTGGTTCTGACTGGCTGTTATGGATAAATCTTCAAACTGTTGAATTACTACCATAAATAAGCACAGTCTTTTTGTAGACCTAGAGAAGAAATGCAAAATTCAAAGGACTGGATGAATTGTCTGCACCTTTACATTTCACCTAGACTGAGTCCCAATCACTCTGAAGAGTTTTCTTAAACTGACTTTGTCAGTGGTGGCCTGTAAATGGGAAGATATTGAATAGTATCAAATTCTTTTCTGTTTTCAGTAGGCAATCAATGTCTGATTAAGGCAGTTGTTTGTACTATACTGTACTAAGGACTTTGCAATCTTCTTGAATATACTAAAATATTGGGCAAATCTTTAGATAATAGTTGCAATTTAAAGAGCAGGGTTGACTGTTTAACATTTTTATCAAGGTAAATTCTAAAATTCTAATGATTAGCTGTCTGTTAACCAGAAACAGGACAGATTGAAGATGTCAGATCATGCCCAATGAGTGTACTAGATATTAAGAAGCACTGACTTACCCAAAAAATCCTCCCATTTTTTTGTTTTATTTTTATTGCAGACTAAGTAGTGACTAGAATTTAGCTTAAATTGAATGAATTCAGCTTAGTGGCTAAATCAGAGGCATTACTTTCCCTTTTGATTATGCTCTCATGGTCAGATAATTATGGCTCCATACTAAATAATCACAGTAACCAATCTGCTTTTAATAGTGTTTTTTCACACATTGCTTAGTAAAAGTTTCCTACATTATTCTACCAATTTTTTTTTGTCATAGCATCTATGCTCAGACATAATTTTAAGATTTTGTCTCCTTTTGCAGCATAGTCCATCACAATCCAGATACACTGAGCCTCTGCCATCTGCTCAGGACCACAGTGTGACCACCTCTTCTTACAGAGAATCGATACTTCCCCCAGTTTATAACATATCTGAAACCAGACCCCTGAATCCTTTCATTGCTGGAATTGCTACTGAAGATCACCAGCCAGCTGCATGGCAAACAGAGGTAGCAAGAACCCAAAAAAGTGAGTAATAAATACTGTCTGCAGGTACTGGGTAGCAAGTCTGTACCAAAAAATAAACGATGACCAAACCCCACTCCCTCTTCCAATATAATTTAGATTTCATTACTTTTTGTATTTCTGGGTGCTCTCTCTACAGACATCACACACAGTCAGAGACAGATTTTTGGACTCAGATGATACCCTTGTGTACCAACTGCATGCTTAGGTATTTAAATAGCAGCTTGATTCTTGCATCAGGATTTAGCCAGTCTTGCTTCCAACTAATCCTTTATTTTTTTAGGCCTGTTCAGGTAGGTCATTAATGGATGTGGAATTTGGCTAGACACTACAAGAAAGAAAACAAAAGGGGTGCTTTTCTTACTGAAGGAGGCACTTCTAAGATAACATAACTTATTCCCATAATCCAAGCTAACTTTTACTGATGCACTTTCAGATCCAAGGTGCTTGGAACCTATGAAACCAGGGGATTGTTGGAACTACGTGGTGAAATGGTATTATGACAAGGATGGCAATTCTTGTGGCCAGTTCTGGTATGGAGGTTGTAATGGTACCAACAATAGATTTGAAACACAAAAAGAATGTCAAGAAACCTGTGTTGATTGATGAATAAGTAAGTTCTCTTCTTCAGGTCCTCCCTCAATCATCTCTTTTCCTATTTATGTTTTATTTTACATTGATCAAAACTCAGTTTTCCTTTTCAACTCATAGCCTATGCAGTCAATATCACAAGGTCCTTCTGCAATTTCTTGAAGTCACTCCTTTTCTTTACTGCTTTACCACTGGTCCTTAACTAGTTTAGAGGAACACAATATTGTCACCAACTCGAACTTTGTCACCTCCCTATTTACTCCCTTCTCTAGATCACTTATCTTGAGTGGACAGACTGTGGCATCCATCTTTCAGTGACATCTCTCCACTGACTCTTTATCCCATTTTTTTGCTTTAATCTTTTCACAACTTACAAGGCTGTTCCTCTCAAATCTATGACTTTCTTTTGGGGAGGGACCTTACATTTTGAAAATCCAGTCAGACTATACTGGCTATCTTAGATCCATATGCTCAGTGAAGGCATGAATATGAAGGCATGGCCTTCAGAGAGGTTTCTTATCAGTAGTGCATAACTGCTTTTACAAAAGCCATATAACTTATCCCAAATAACTTGCATTAAATACTCTATTTCAGCTTTCAGTATAGGAAAATTTCAGTGATCTGCAGAGCGTGTTTTTCAAACCTTTTCAGGAAAATTAAACAATTTCTTATTTATTCTAGAAATTACTTCTGTTGGGAACTTTTGAAGCTGGAAGTTCATATGTACTGAGGAAGAACTGACTGAGAAGAATCCAAAATAATGTGTTAGCTTGAAATTATTACCACTGCGTTTTATTGCTTTCCCCACTACTGTCTGCACATTAACCAGATTCCTGCATAATGTATGTTAACTGCAACACCATAGCAATAACTTCAAGTCACACATACACACACAAGGAGATACTTTTTCCCTCTGAATTTACAGTAATTTGATACTACTGCACATGGGAATAATGAGATTCTATTTTTAGGATTAAAATGTCAAAAGTGTTTATACTTGGTTTTTAATGACCAAGGTCTCTTAGTCTCATGGAAGAATAAAATATGCTCTAGTTTTTAACAACAGTAAGTAGTTCCTGAAATTAGCACTCTTAATACAGCATTTAGAGATATAAATAAAGATTTTCATTGATTAAAGTCCTTCTTTGGAATGTAAGTAACACCACTATGGGTAATTAGAGAGGTTTTTTTTCCATTATTACACACTTATATTAACATCAATATAATAGTTTCAATTATAAAGGTTGAACTTTCATTTAGAATTACATTAAAAACTGGGTTCTTCATGTCCTTTAGACTAGTCAGTACATTTCAATTTCTCAGGGCCTCTGGGTTAAAAAAAAAAGGAGTTATTTCACTCTAATACTCTAATATATGCTTATATACTAAACCAAAAAAGGGATAAGCACTGAAATATGTATATTAATGTTTACTTACATCCTTTCTACTTTTAGCCATAACCCTATATGAGCACATTGTTAAAACTGAAAATGACAAATGTGATTAAATTGGGAAGTAATACCCGATAAAGAGTCAAGCATTGTTATTTATTTGTAAACAAAATAAAAGAGCCTACACAGGCAGTATGGACATGTTCAAACACTTATCTGCACAATTTGTAAATAAATGACAGGATGTACTTTGTAAAATGAACTTGTTTTGCAGCAAATAGGATGCAAACCTAATTCTGTAGAAGGCTGTGCTTGAAGCAGAGTTTAAAGTTTTTTGATTTTTTTCACAAAATTCTGGCCTTTTAAATAAGTTTCAAGTTAGAAATTAAAAAAACTGAGAGCAGCCCCAGAAAACATCCTATTCTTATAGTCAGAACTAAAATGATGATAATATACTCATAATAACATGACGATCATTCAAAATACCTCCAAGGACACACTTAATTTCTGTGTGACATGAAACAGTAAAACTGAAAGATATTACCTGGGTACTATAAAGATCCTTTTAATCCTACCAGGAACATTTTACATTTAGCTGCACTTGGAAACTCACAGCAGCGAAGCCCACTGGAATTGCAAGAGAGACTGGGAATCTGCAAGATCTTTCAAAACTGTCCTAATCTTGCGTGCTTGGGCAGTTGCTTCAGGGGTGGGATTAGCTGTGTGTTCAGCTCCAGATCTCCAGACAAAGAGATACATTTGTCTAAGAAATACTGTGGATAATGAGTTTGGGAATAAATGTGAAGTTGTAGGTTATGGGTTTGCAATATCTTCTATAAAGTTTATTGAAAACCTTTCTGGTAAAGCTGACAAGCTTTAGTAAGTACAAGTAGTGACATCATTTGTTACTTAACAAGGGTATAAAACGAGCAGTTACCTTTAACATGCATACAAGGACACGTTTTAATACAGTTAAACCAGTGTTATGCAAAAGACCACTGCTTTATTTTTCACTTTAATGCAGAGTTGACTAAACCTTTTGAAACAAAGAGGGAAAAGTGAAGGCTGTAATGTTGTTTTAAAAGTTGTATGCTGTTCAAATCAGATTATCCTGAAATGAACATCCTTTTCTGTTCAGGTCTTTCTGTGTATCTCCAGACTGCAAACTCTGAATGTATGCCCTGATATTAAGTAAACCATGGAAAAGCACATAAGTCCCTCATGAAAGGACTCTTCTCCAAATCTGCATCAGCAGTGACTGGCAGCATTGGCTCCCGTGTCTCCTCACCCAGCTCTGCCTTCCCAAGGGTGTCATGGGGCAATAAACCAGGAGAGGGCCCTGCTTGCCAAACATCCACTGTTTTATTCCCGACTAGTGTAAAATCATACAAGATCGTTGCTGAGGGCATTACAGTTTTCACTGGCAAACAAACCCTTTATGTTTGTCATGGGCAAATTTTAAAAGTAAGAATAGCTTAATCCTTAAATCCTTAAATCTTCTGCTAGACCAGGCCAAATGCTGTAAGCTATAAAAGCTAAAAGTAGTGAATAACAGAGACTTTTCTATAGAACTGATCATTAGAAGATAAATTATTTTTCCGATCCTTGATTCTAAGAGTTCAGATAAAGACTCTGAAGATTAACAGGAAAAAAGTGTTTCATTTGCTCAGCACAGAACAGCAGCAGCTTTTCACTTTGATAAGCTCTACCAGTCTCTTATTCACAACTATCAAACAGAATTAATCTTTTGCCTTAACCCAGTTCACTCACTGGCTGTCCCTAGGACTTACTCAGACATTGCCTCTGCATTGAGCATCCTGCTGTCTGCACTCCTCTGTTTCTTTTACATCTTCACATTTCCTCTCTGTTACCCTAAATTGACTGAAGATATGCAACATTTCCTGCACTGCAGTTTTGAACATTCTTGGAAAACTGATTAATATGTTTCCTCATTTGGAAGTTGCCGTCAAATACACTCCTTGGAGGGAAAAATGAAAAGGAAAAGAAAAAGGAAGAAAAAGAAAAAATGAATTAAAACTTATCCTATTGCTAGCATGGCTGAGACCAATATCCACATAGTAAAGAAACATTTTATGGACAGTATAGACTTCGTGCCACATTCCCGCACTTCTTTTCCTTGGTTGCTTCCTGAACTGTTTTGATACCATCTGTACATACAGAACACCCTTCCCAAAGCTTGCGAGGGCATCACAGCACACAGTTACAAACACGTTCTCACAGGTAACCTGATGATTCTTTTTTATTAACAAAACAAATAACTCCACCTCGTGCTGCACCCCTCAGTGAAAGGGCCAAAGCATTCATGGGCAGGTGTTTGGCCTGGGACGCCCCAGTGCTACCGGCAAGTAGAGCAATGTTTTTGCTGACACATAAGAAACTATAGTTTCAGCACTGAGATCTTAGGCATTACTGTTATTCCTCCTGCAGCTTCTTATCAATCACTCTTCGGAATAATTTTTGTCTCCCTAAGCTGACATTTTACCTTCCCAGTTGTAGAACTCTTCCAGGTGCTGCTGAAGCCAATCTGAAGCAGATCAAGGTTTTGAAATTCCACAGGCAAACATAAGCAGACATCTCAGTTACCATACTTGGTAGATAGACAATGAAATTGGAATTATTAATTATATTTAGTTACTAGATTTTTTTGCTTGAGACTGCCTTAAATATAAGGGTCTTTACTTCCAGGAGTATTAGTATATCTTTTCATGAGACAAAATCTGTTCTAAGCTTCAGGGATAAGGGAAGCTTAAATTTTGAGCCAAATGCTACTGAACTGTGAGGTTTTTTCCTAACCAGGAATGTGTAGAATTCAGCCAAATGGGTAAGGCTCTAAAATGTAATCCATAAAGATTTTCTATTTTGGCATTCTAATGTGTGTAAGACCTGTTTTAGAGCAATTTAAAAGACAAAAGAAGGAGAGCCGGTTGTCCCACAATCCCTGCTTTTAGCAGCTGTAACCTCCCTACTCGTGGACAGGGAGGGAGAAGGGAGATTTTTTGCATTTCATTGGTTTGGCGAAAGGGATCACCAGCATCTGGCATGGTTAACCCTGGTACACAAAGAAACCATTTCTTATTATAAAAAGAGTGGTCAATAACTGCTTTGACAAGAATAAATCTGGCAAGCGCAAGCTCAACATGTGAGTAAAACCCCCAAAGAGTTTTGGATTAGCTTTAAAATAACTCAATTAATCCCAAATACTGCTGGAATTGTTTTGACTGGTGCTCCTGTCTCAGCAGCTTAAAGCTTTCAGGATACTTAAAAAAAAACCTGCCAGAGCAGTAAAAAATGATCAACAAATCAGAAAGGCCCCCAGGATGTGCCTTCAGAAGCAGAGGTTGGGAAGAGGGGCTGCAGGGGAGAGAGATGCTCAGCACTGGAGAGCATGAAGGATTTCAGGGATTTTGTGGCCTGGTTGCTGCCTGCTGCCCCTGGGGTACCTTGGGCTGGCTGAGCACACAGGCATGGGTGTGGGGATTGAGGCTGGGGACACATTTTTCCATGGAAAGCAAATAGCTGGTAATTCTTCTGAATTACATTCATGACATAATTGGCAATTTCAGCTACTTCTTACTTCATTCAGGGCAACTCCCTAGTGCATCATGTTTTCTCAAAGGATGGTTTCTATCAGTCTTAACTACACTGTAAATTAATAGGTAAGATATATTTCTGCTGACCAGAGAGGCAGTATTTTCAAATTAATTAACACATAATGAGATTCACATATAAAATCTGGCTTTGAAGATTAATATTTTCATTTCAAGCTCCCTCAGAAAGCTATGACTGGATGTTTTTAGTCTGCACACCACGCAACTGAACAGATCATAAGTGACTTGAGGCAAAGGCTGCCAAAATACACAGTATCTGTAATAATTGGAAAGTATACTGATGAAGGCAGTGCTGAAGGCAGCACCATGTTCTGCCTGAAGGGAACAATCATGTTTCCAAGTAGAAATCTTCCTTTCTTTTTCCATATGAACCATACAATATAGTCAATCCAAAGCCACAGTACTTGCTGGACATTCTAGAGGATACAAGTGAACGTGTCTGAGTGAAAACCATCCTTTGAGCAGAGTTGTTGAGAATTTAGCAGTCGTATGTCAGGCTTTTTTGAGATTTTTTTACACTCTCAGTGATGTGTCTGATTTGTTGACAGTTCATAAGCTGGTTGAAGCTCTTTCCTTTTTAAGAGGAGAAAATCATCCAACATAGGTCCCACCAAATAAGTCACAGGTTATCATGGAGTAAGGGTGTTGTACTGGTCCTCAAGTCAAGCATAACAGAACTTGTTGTGCGAGCAAGAAGATATCCCAGCATCTTAAATGATGCAGCTGCAGTACAGGGCCCCAAGGACCACAGTGTTATCCTGCAGTGCCACCAGGAGGGAAACAACAAAATGCCTCTGTAAAACTAACAGTGAGACATCAACAGATTTTTAATAGGAATATCAAAGTAACAACTTCCAAAACTCAGCTCAGCAGCAGAAGCTGCTTAAATTGCCTCTTAATTCATCTCACAACTTACATTTTCTACAGGCCACTGTAGCTGCTCCTTGGTCTCCTTGGCAAATTCATAAGTTGTCTTAAAACTGGCTTGACCTGAACATTGCGCAAACAGGATGTTCCACAATCCAGATTCTGAGCATTGCAGGGCCAAAGTATTTACACCAAGCAGGAACACAGCTGTAAAAAGGGCTTGTATGCACTGTACCATAGTATGAAAGCCAAAGAGCAACACTGCTCATAATCACATTGTGAATCCCCTTGCAGAACCACCCTCCATCTATAACCATTGCAATACTGCTGAATCCGGCAAATCAAGAAAAAATTATAAAAATCAATCAATCAATCAATCAAATAAAAAGTGAAGGACTCCAGAGCTCATGCTCATGAGCTGGTGTCCAAGGTGGTGCAGGAGGTCTGAGACAGGAGTAGAGATTTCAGACTCAGTTGCATCAGGTCATTCTTACCCTCAGGTGTGTGTTGACTTTTCACACTCATGACATGCTAGTAGCCCTCCTTGGTCTCCAGCTTCTTCATGAGGTGCAAAGAAGGGGCAGACACTGATGATCCCTGTGGTGACCAGTGACAGGACCCAAGGGAGTGGCCTGAAGTTGTGTCGGGGTAGTTTAGGTTGGATATTAGGAAAAGGTTCTTCACCCAGAGGGTGGTTAGGCTCTGGAGCAGGCTTCCTAGGGAAGTGTCACAGCACCAGGCCTGACAGAATCCAAGAGGTGTTTGGACAATGCCCTCAGGCACTTGGCATGACTCTTGGGGCTGGTTCTTTGCAGGACCAGGAGTTGGACTTTGATCCTTGTGGATCCCTGCCAATTCAGGATATTCTGTCAATCCATGATCTCCAGCTCCTCTCAGGCAGTCTACTTGCCAGCTGGTTACCACAGGGCAGCAAGCATTTATTTGGACATTTCCTCCTGTGGGTCTCAGCATACAGTTGTTGGATGCTGGCTGTGTTTAACTGTGCTTTTTTTAACCAGCTTGCTTCCTGCTCTAATACTGAGCAGATGTATTTGTGAAACAGCAGTGAAATGCTAAAAATCAGCATAATGCTGAACTGAACATCAAGGGAAAGTGTTTCCTGCCTTGTTGCATTTGTTTCCTGTTCTTTATGCCCATGCTTTTTAAGAATTACAAATAATTTGGAAGTAATGGGCTTAAGTTATGCACAGGTGCTACAAGCACTGTGTTTTATTTATTATGCCCCACTTTATTACTTCTAAGGAGGAAAAAACATTATGGATCCTGTTGTCACATTGCCTATAATTGTTATTTTTAACAGCAGCTACCTCTTGGCTGTCAGGGATTAGAAGTTTTTGTAACAGAAGAAGGAACTGTGCCAATACCAGGTTTACCCAAGGAAATGCAAGATCATCATTCAGCAAGCAACAGGCATGGTGATTGTGCAGGGACAGAGAAAAGGACTTTGACTCATAAAACCCAGTGTGCATTAACCAGGACACAACATGGGAAGGAGGACAAACTCATCCTGTAGTTAGTCATGCAATCTAAGAGAACAAATCCTTTCTAATATGATGGAAATGGCACAAACACAAAAGATAGTTTAACCACCCTTCTATAATATGGGACTATAAAGAGATGCTTAGTGTAGTGCTACTCAGAATGATAAGCAGAACTTTCACAATACCACTGTTCCTCTGGAAGAAAAGGGAGAACATGAATACTCATAAAGTGTGAGATGGGCATGATCCAGCACTGCTGATGGTCATGCAGGGGCTCTGTGGGCTACAGAAGGGACCTGGATGCAAAGCAGCAGCAGGGACTAACAAGACAAGACATGGAGGAGTTGAAGGTAAAACATGGAGGTGCAAAACATGTGCAGAGCTGACAAGACATTTTTAGGACTGTAGGATAATTCAGATACCACAGAAATCATCCAGTCCATTCAGGATTCCCTCTGAAAGGAAAGTCAACTACAAGGTCAGGTTGCATTATTCAAGCTTCTACACTCCTGCATACAGGCAAATATCCTGGGGAATTGAGTCTCATCCTCAAACCTGACCCTCTTGAACACTCCAAAGCCCCTGAGGGCAGGCAGGAGACGAGGCCAGGTACGTATTAAATACCGAATATTCTGACTGGCAGCAGAAAGCAAGAAGCTGTGCAGAAAACCCACTGTGAAGGTGTTCCCTAGATGAGGTGCTCCTGCTGAAACATTTTAGAGTTCAGCCATCCAAGCACATTACAAAAGAGTAAAATCAAAAGGGATTGTCCTCTCTTCAGCCATTTTAGAGCCTCTCCACTACTGACTGATAACTAGCATGGGACATGCACATTCTTCATACCAGTGTTTTCTTACCTTATCTCAGAAACAATACTCCTATATACACAATTATATATTTAAAAGTCAAAGGACTAGGTGGTCTAGCTGAACATGTGTAATTAACCTTTGTTTAACTGCAAAAGCCATAGGAAACCTCCTAATGTTTTTGGTTCATTTGTATGCTGCAGCAGCTTTCACAGTCTCTCCTGGGCCCAGACATCTAACCCACAAATATGTGAGGCTAATAGGACACAGCAATTTTTTTCCAACCATTCTTTCATACTATTAAACATTTGTAATAATTTTTTTTTTTTTCATACTGATAAACATCTGTAATAGTTTCCTCATTTTGCCCTGATGTGAGGAATAAAATTCCTAGATGCTACATGTAAGAGAAACTCATGCTCCCTCCAGTTCTTTGAGACTCACAAGGACTGAGAATTCAGGGTGGCAGCTCACCACCAGTATATATGGATCTTTTAAAAGTTTTTGCTTTTTTTATGCATAAAATCTACAACTCTGACTCACAAAATGAAACGCACAAACAAAAAATAATTCAGCAACACTGAAACTGTTTTCTGCAAAGACCAGTTCAAACCAAAGAGCCACCACACATCTGTAAGGCTCTGGTTCTCAGCTGGCATTGCTGACACTACTTGAAACAGAAGTGCTGGCCAACACATGGACTGGCACAACTGGGAATTTTGTGCAATTACAATAGGTTTATAGGAAATAATCAAGGCTCTGTGAATCTAACTTATTCTCCTGGAGAAAGTACTAGTAGTTGTACAATTACTAATGAGACTCAAATGCTACTTTTGTATAGTTTTAAAGCAAGAAGATAGAGCTGATGCATGAGACTTCTCCCACAGGGAACAGTACCAATTTGTGTATATTCAGATCTAAATTTAGTAAGACAACTTCTATATTTGATAAGACAATTTCTGCATTTAGACATCATGAAGTTAAAAGAATTTTCATGATGTCTAAAGCAAAAAGAAGACATGTCCAGTGCCTTTTGGGAAATGCTTCCTTGAATGAGTCTGAACAAGAACTATGAAATGCAGCTTTGGAAGCTGGCAAAGATAAAGTGCATAGAGCCCAAGCTGGCCGACAGGGAAATAGTTTAAAAGCAGGATGCTGTTGATTAGACTGACCAATGATGTTTTAATCTGGGTAAACAGACACCGCCTATTCTCTGCAAAAAAAACCCCGAGTAACATTGGTCAGGAATAGGAACAAAGACTTCATTGTCCCCAGGCAAGCATTGCCAGCTTCTGAACAGCAGTTTGTTTTTCTAAATGATGTTTGAAAATTTGGTTTAGACATGATTACCCTACTTGTCCTTGAAACATTAACCATATTTCAGCTATGATTTCAACAGATCCTACAGTGAAATATGTGAAACCTGCTGTTTTCAATGGTAAATGGTCAAATGCTGGTGAAGCACTCTCCTGTGCTGGGAAAAAAATTCAGTCCTTCCAGTGTGATTTTCATTTGATTTAGGAAATCCCTGCAGAGTGCTCATCCAGATTACAGTTCTAGGAAGGATATAGGCTCCAGTTTTCACCCACATCCTCCACTTGAGAAACAGTCAGAAAACAGACATTTAACAGTACTCCCATATTTAGAGTGACTAGATTGAATAAAACATGCATTAAAAAAATTAATTAGAGACATATCTATCTGTTTTGATTTCTGCCAAGTACTCACTTTGCCCAAAGTTAACATTTATGTTAAATCTTATGCTCTCCATCTCCAGGGGCAGGAAGCCAGCACTTAATAGCACAACATTTGAGTGATTCTCAGTTAAGAATGCATGTGGGACAATGAAAGAAAAAACCCAACAAAAATAATAGTCCAAGGTTTTAAACATGCAAGGTACTAATGCACATGAATTCCTGAGTCTTTTTTATCAGTTCTTTGACAGAGGAGGAAGAGTCAAAACCTTGAGACCACTCAGGATCCAGCTCTGTTGGGGAACAGTCAAAGCACAGGGTGGAACTGGGAAGTAGCAGCACGAGAAGGCTGATATGGTTCTTTAGGTGACTGAAGCTATTGACAAAGCTCCTTTCCTTACAGTCACTTAGAATTTTATCCCAGGAAGGGAAAGGAATGAGAAGGTGTCGAGGAGTTGCAGGGAGGCAGGTTAGAAATTCAAAGAAGCAAACCAGCCTTTTTGACTTCAAGATGCCAAAGTGGTGGGTTCACAGACATCACAGTTTGGTGTTTTACAGCTGAAGAACAGTACTGCAAACTTACACACCTACTCAAGTAAAGCAGAGTTTACATGAAATAAGTAAGCTGCTCACATCAACTTTTGATGTAACAAACACTCCCATGAAACTCTCATCTCTATTCAGATAGGAATTTGAAACTCTATTGCCATGTAGTCATCTAAGACTGTTCACCTCTGTGCAAAAGTGAAAAATAAGATAGTGATTTCAACAACACTCAGAAACAGCTGGAAAGCTCGTGATCCTTTCCAGACAACATTGCTACAAATAATTCTCTCTTCTCAAGTAAGATTCTTCATGCTTCTTTAGCACAATGGCTGCTGGAATCTCCAGCCAGTCCACCTGTCCATCCTACCAAACTGAGAAGTATTTTAAGCACTAAATGATAAAACCTGGTTCCAGCTCTTGCTTTGGAAGCAATTGGCTTTAGGCTGACTTAAAAACCTGCTATAAATCAGTAAGTTTACTGCAGACAGGTCTGTCTGTGGGATCATACATGGCCTTCAGCTCCAGATGGTACCATGTACTACTCAAACAGCACTTGGCAGATCAGGTGGTGCAACCATTGACAGAAAAAGGAAACTAAAAAGAAAGGGAAAAGATGGGAATGTTTAAAAGACAAGCCACACCTCCAAAGAAGGGAACACCTTAGCTATGGCAAAAGAATTGACACTTTCTTATCCCCACAGGTGTGCAACACAGAATTGGATGATGCTCTGGTCAGTACAGTGCAGACTCCAAAACTCGAGGCTTCAGCCTCCCTAAATAAAAGAAAGCTTACAGAAGAGCATTTTTGGGGGAGAAAGGAAAAAAGGGACTGTACTTGTCTTGTAGTATTGCAACAAAGGAGGAGCATTATACACAACAGAACAGGGGGCTGAAGAAGTCTGAAAAGAAGAGTTAAAAGGAGAGTGTGTGGGACACAGCTCAAAACCACATTGGGTCCAAATTCCAGTGTTAACAAAAACAAACACAGAATTAGCCTATCTCCAATGTTCTTTTTTACTAACCAGTGACAAAAACATCTTTACAGTTTATTTTTATGGGCATTTTAAGTCCTGAAGGACTATATACTAGAAAGCTGAAAAGAATGAAGACCTCAGGCTCAAATAACCACTTTCCCTTTAAAAATGCCAAATATCACCCTAACCTAGATGTGAGATCCCACAATCCATCTGTCTTCTCAAGTCTGTGTTAAATTTCTCTACATGTGTAACAATGAAAATGTTCACTGCAGAGTTCTGTTTTTCTCCTCATATAGGTCAGAAAAAGCTCCTCACCACCAAATTTCAGGAACCCATGGAAGGACTTCATTAAGGTGAAACATTGTCAGAAAGGAAGAAAGGCTGCCAAATATTCAGGAGCAAGAGCTGGAATGAGCAACACAGAGGCTTATCTTCCCTGCAGCTTAGAACAAACTTAACAGTTCCTGGGTGTAAAATGTTTACTTACTTTTTAGTTGGCACTAGTGCACAGGGAAGAGTTCTAGGAAAATTCCCTTGAGCCAGTGAAGCTTTCCGTGAGCTGGCTATGAGAGCTTACCTCATTTATGGACATTTCACTGTGCCTACAACTTCTGGTAATCAAATCATGAGTCTGTTATATATTAATATTAAAATAAAAACAAACAAAAAGCAAGCAGAGCAAACTCACACTTATGAAACAGTTTTTCTCCAGAGTAGCAGCTGTAGCTTTTGCTTTGCTCCAGCACTTGCATTGCCCTGCAATGTGCTGGATGTAGTCTGATCCTGACAATTTGAAAGTTACAGCAGCACCACCACATAAAAGCATAACCTTCACCTGAAACTTGAGAGGAGCTTTTATGGTCTGTTCAATTGGCTCTTGTTCCCTTAAATATCCCAGCTTTTGAGCTCAGTTAAACTGGTTGTCACCCGTTTCCTGCACTTTGAAATGAAACAGTTAATTAATCCAGGTTAATAGTATTAGCAGTGTCTATTACAGTACTTAAGGTAATGACACACAGCTGTACTGTGCTTCTGCCAACACCTTGTCCAACAACCAGAGTTCCAGATGTAAAGACACCTCCCAGCTGTCTAAGTGCCAGCACTTTTACTGCTGAATGCTGTTCTGCACAAACATTTAGGTTAGAAAGCACAACTTTTAAATCTTAACAGGTCTTTTTTTTCAGAAGAGGTTCACTGAAAGAATAAATCATTTTTTAAAAAACCAAGGTGGTTAATTTTGGACAGTTTTGCTTTATTTCTGAGGTATCAGTTGTAGTCAGTTCACTCAGGAATTTGTAATAGTATGGAGACACTGAAGAATCAGGACAATGCAGAAGCAGCTGTCTGCTTAGGTGAATCTGGTACTAGCACTTACTCGTTTTACACTTTAAAAATCTACTATCTTTGTTTTCTGGGTAGCTTGCTATTTTGTTAATAGCATAAATGTAGAATCATAGAATCGTAACAAGTGAGAAAAACTTTTTGAATTTCCTGTACCCACCCTTCAGAAAAAGTAAGAACATTTTTAATAGACTAAATTGTGCTGCTATGCAACACCACTAGCATGCAGAAGGGGTAAATGAAGACAGACATGAACTGTGTATGAGATAACTTATTTTATTTATTCAATTCTCAACTTAATTTTGATGCTAAAAATTGGTCAAAGGCACTTCAAAGAAGGTATTTAGGAAACAAATCTTTATGGTGACCATTCCAGACAAATCACCAACTTTTATCTGTCATTAGGAACACAACTACCTATAATTGCAAGGTGAAACATTCACAGGTTTTAAGTGGAGCATACTGTCCAGCAGCAATATTCAATTCTTTTAGACTATTAATAACATTTGTGGAGTATTTTAAATACAATATGGTAAAACAAAGCAAATTACCTTTTTGGAGTTCCACAGATTTCTTGACAGAAAAAGGACAAAAACTGCCTTTCCCAGTGGTCCTGTATTGAGGGGTCTATTTTTATCTGTGCGTGCACTATCAGCATCAGTAACAGGTACAGCAGAGAAATTACCCACACTTTTCTGTCGTACAAAGACAAAACACCCTGCTCAGATAACAAAGCATTTATAAGAGGCCTATTAGCTACTCAAATACTGACATTTACACTTCTGCAAGCATAACAGATCAAATGGTACAGCTGAAGAAAAAGTGATTTTTAATACACACCCCCACCAAAGCAAAACAAAGAAAGTGTCCTTAAAGGCAAAAGTACTGTGAAAAGAGCTTCCTCAAATGAGAGATGGTTTAACCATCACCAGTAACCTCTTAAATAACACAAATACAGACTGCAAAAATTATATGGGAGTGAAAGAAGATTAAAATTGGTCTTTTTCTGCAAACAAAGACTAATACTCTCCTCTGATTAAGACCAGTGATCAGAAAGTAACTTCTTGGCATTGTCAATCTTTCTGAAGTGAAATCACTTAATACAAGGTTAAAATGTTACTCTGTCACACTAGGGGACACTCCCACATCCACTGCCTATTCATTTGAAATGCCTATTTCAAGAAAATAGTTCAAAATTTTTAGATGAGTAATTTAAATCACTATGGTACCAATGAAAGCTTTTAGGCTTTATAAAATTAAGAAACCTCTTTTAGAAACCAAACCATAGAGAAATAATCTGCATGGCCTAAGTAAGCCCATGTCGCTGTGCCTCAGGAAGTCTCTCCATCTGAAATACAGTCTCCTTGGGCTGCAAAATTTCTCAAACTCAATAAATGCTTTCTCAAAGTACAAAGACCTGAGAGTAAAATAGCAGATTATTAATATTAGTGTAATATTGTATGTGAAAATTATACTGCTCACATTCCAACCTTGTACACTGAGGTTTCTG
This sequence comes from Peucedramus taeniatus, assembly GCA_013400575.1. NCBI lineage: Eukaryota > Metazoa > Chordata > Aves > Passeriformes > Fringillidae > Peucedramus > Peucedramus taeniatus. The sequence goes on from WBNO01021855.1 coordinate 137,774, forward strand.
AAGGCAGTGAGATAGAAACCAATTATTCCAGAGGTATCAGCTCATAGTTATGGCAATACAATTCAACAGAGAACAACAGGTCTCTGTTATAATCACAGAATGTAAAACCTGATACTTTTCTAGCTTGTCTAAAAAAAAAAAAACTCTTTGCAGTGCTGTTATAAAGGCAAAAGGAATAGATTCCTATAGAGGCCTATGCACAAGGACACTTTAAAACAAAGAACCGACATTTGAAGAAAAAGCTACTTAATTCTCCAGACAGGCCACACACTTATCACAAGATAGTATGTCCTTAGCCTTATTCTCTTCAGAAAAGGAACTTGCTTCTTTACTTTTCCAGTCTCTCTCAGGTCCTGCACATTTTGTGGAAGGGGATATTCCTGCCCTGCTCTGCTAAACCCACAAGCCTCAGCTGGGCAGCAGATAAGAACTAGAACTGTTGCTGAGAAAAGGCTTCACCCTCAGTAGTGAACTGGTTTACCTTGTTATCCCAGCAAACAACCTGTGTGGAGCTCAAATATCCTGCTTCCTCCTGTCCACCTGAGAGTTATGCTGGATGAAACTGGAAAGCCAGAGACAGGATAGTCAGGACAGTAAGGAACATGAAGAGGAAATGCTTCACAGGACAGCACAATACATACAACACAAATCTGCAGAAAATATTCAGGATTAGTTCTGCCTGTTGTCACAGAAAATCTTTAAATCCCTATGGATGAACTGGAGAAGAAAGCAGAAATAAAGGAACTGTACAGTACCTCAACAGATCTTTTACATGGGCTGAATTTACAAAGAGATTAGGTTGGGATCTCAATTTCATTTTGTAACTTCATTAAGTATTCCTGAATATTTTAACTGCTTGTTTGAACAATGCCATTGGAGTTATCAATTCCATATGGACTTCACAATACGATTGGTTTGTGCTGCGTGTGGGATAAAGATTTAGCTCACAGAAGAACCTTTCATCATGTTAACACACACTGTCCTCTAGACAAGCATCCCTCTGACTACAGCAAACTGGAGACTTTTTTCTTTCTTAAACCAATGCAGTTATAACGTTCTACTTAATTCAATTAACATAATATAAAGTTTGTGTCCCTATCAGTACTTCAGAAGCAGTGTTGCTCATAAAGACCAACAGATTTAACCCTGCAGCAACTATTTAACCAATACTTGATAGATGAACTCAGCCTACATTCAGGCACAGAAGATGTCTGCAGCATTTCAACACCATGAGCTGTTTCAGTAATTACCATTGTGCCGCAGAGCAATGATCAGAAAGAAAGTAATGACTTTACTGCTGGACAACAGAAAGAACTCCAATCTGTACCAGAACTACCTTTGGGAAAAAAAAAATCCAATACTTAATGGTAACATCATCTTCCAGGAACATCCTGAAGGACCAGCTGTAGTAAATAAGGCTGTCTGCTACCACTATGTGCCCTTTTCAAAACAAAGACTGGAGGTAATTAGGTTATGTCCAAATTCATCAATATGATGAAGGTGAAAAATAACAAAAAGATGAAGAAACTTCTGTTCAAGTGTGGAATAAAACACTACATGTCATGCTTAATCCCATTCCCCATACTGCTATTCACTCAATTCGAATAGGAGAAAACCAGGAAGTTTTATATTAACTCTATAAAACATACACTTTACCTCTGAAAAAAAAACAGTAATTAAAACATCTATTTTGTCCCACACCAAGAAAATGTTTCCAGTTAAAAGGCAGAGATATTTATGAAGTAGTGGAAAAAGTTAATGCACTTTGAAAGATTCCTGCATTCAGGCTTGCTTACCTTAAACTACACACTTCAGCTTCAAAAACAGTGAAAAAAGGTTCATATAACGCTTTGTACTGAAAAAGGTAACAAGAAGCAGATACAGAATTTTTTTTTTAAGTGGCAGAAAAAAATGTTCAGAAAAGTGAAATTAAGTACTTAAACCAAATAAACTGGCTTTGGTGCAGTTTTAAAATAGGACATCTCTGTATCTGAAAATTTTAACCTCTAGTGAAAATAAAAATGGAAACAAACTAATTACAATAGTGACTGAAACCTGGTGACTGAATTACAATAGTGACTGAAGCTGTTACAATGCAACTTCACTAAGATACTATTCTTCCTGGTTTATGTGTCAGGTAGGATGGAAGACAGACTTCTGTTTTCAAAAGCATCTACCTTAGGCTGAGAAATGCTAAGACAAATTTTTATAACCATTCCACCAAAAGGATAAGTTATTAAAAGGGGAAAAAAAAATCAACCAAACCACAGGCAAATATATAAGCAGCTTGCATCACCTCAGTAATTTAAACAACAGGAACTGTTTCTGGTTTTTCTCTAGAAGAGAATTCCTCCCCAAGAACTTCATATTGTTTTGCACAACAGAATTGAAAACTTTAGAAGTAATTCATAGCAGTGAATTCTGTTTCTGAAACAATTCAGATTAATCTTGTGGGTGAAATTCTGCCACTCTGTTGTTAAGGCAAAGCAGATTGGAGAATCTAATTCCCTGTCTCTGCCTTACTTTTATGGCAAGGTGCACAAAGTAACTTCAAGATGTTGAGAATACTTCAGAAAGCCATGGTGATGTGTTTGACTGGGCAGCATCCAATTTCTAATATTAGAACTGACTTAATGGAAAGGAATAGAGGAGAACAGAAAAAGGAACAGAAACAGGGTACGATCATCTATGAACCTGTCCACTATGGTTTTCATACAAATTCTCCCAAATATTATTTTACCAGAGCAACCTCCAATTTCACAGCTTTAGGGCCCCAAATCTTCGTGGGCAGGGCTGCAAGGTCACACTATCCCAAGCAGTCAGAGCCAGCACCGGACTCTATTGTACACATGGTGACAAGAAGTGCTGCCAACTTGATTTTTGAAATAACAATCGCCAGGAGTAATTTCAGTCCACAAGCTTCATGCACAAGTTTGAGGAGACTCTTACTCATTGTACTGGCTTCTTTTTGGTTTTTTCAAAGTCCAATTAGCTCTCAGAATTTTTTTGCTTTAGCTTTTGATTATTCTCCAGTGCTTCATTTTTGTTCTGCTCTTCTGGATTCTTTGACGAATCAGGATTGTACCTATACAAATACCCATATGGACGAAGATGATAAATCAAATATTCCAAATGATACATAGTCACAGAGTCAACATAGTGGAATGAAACTGCTAGATCAGAGCAGCATCCAGGACCCTGAAACACAAAACAAAGCAAAACAATCAGCAAGAATTGTATGCCCTAGATTAAAGATCCAGGGAGAATTCAAAGAACTACTTGATTTAATGGTAAGAAATTCACTACTATCAGTCACACGTGTACTTCAAAAGTTAATGTTAGGCAAGCAAAATGTACCAGACATACCTGCCAAGACATCTTTCCAAAATGAAGCTGACAAAGTCTCTTGCTTCTGTGATCAAGCCAGTGAAAAAACCTGCTACTCTCATTAACGTCAGAGGCTTTCTGCTTTTCCATACTTAATTTTTGATGCTGGTGTTTAAACAGCACCAAGAAGCAGCAAGCAGGCCTAAATGAGTAACATTTATATATGAAATAATAAATGCCTGTTACTTATGTCAGCATCTAGACAGAACATATAAGCAAAATGTGTGTGTACCTGCACCTGTTTGTGTTGACATATTATACAGCTTGGCAGTATTGTCAGTATCTAACTTCCTACTGATAGAAAGTTGTAACAAGTAATTGCAGAATTTTGTTTTAAATGTCTTGATTTCATTGACATTATTAAGAGCTATAGGATCGTTGTTAACACATTTGTCACAACTTATATTTTATAGCTCAAGTTTGAGAACACTTTCCTGGAGTACAGTTTTGGATTTCTTTTTTCAGCAGCTTTGATTGCAGAGTTGCTAATATTTTGAATCCAACTGGAACTAAGATTAAATATTTAAAGACACCAAAGAGAACAATTGCTATATAACTGTCCTTCTTTCACTACTTACAAAGTTTGATCAATATAGCTTGACTTTGTTACCAGATGAAGTAGTCTCTATCCAAGTACAGGTATGACAGGACAGGACAGGACCACACAGGCAATTTCCATTCTGAATCATTACAGATGGAACTGTCCCCAGCTCAGCCACCCATGCACTGCAGCCTTAGCTAAAGCTGCTGCCTCCTGGCACACTAAATACAGTATCATACAGCTGGTTTAAGCTACAGAAATGCTTTAGCTGCTGAATACAAGTATAAAAATAGACTGCTGCTTTACAATGAAAAAAATCTACTGAAGAACCAGACTCTTTTTCAGCTTTAATATGTAAAAAATTTCAAATCCTGTTTTTGAATTCTTTCACCTAATGCTAATTCACACATCACAAGCTCACATACATCATAAGATGCACTTGACAAAATGGATACCAGGTTCCTTAGGACTTACCTCTACAGCGGGATAGTAATTGTAATTCCAGTACCAGAATGTTTTTGGTAGGTATCCTCTGATTAAGTGATGTTCTGGAACAAATGGATGAAAGGTTTCTCTACCACTTGTATCCCTGGAATCTCCTGCTTCCACATTGATGATCTCCATGCATTTTCCTAGTGCCAGATCTTCAATGGAGGAACTGTGAGTGCATCTGTTGGTTTTAAATGCAGCAACAAATCTCTTCAGAGCTTCTTTGCTCAGAACATACCCTGCTCCTCCACTCATATAGCCCTGCTTCACATAAGGCTTAAACCTTCTTCCAAAGTATATTGGTTGTTCAGGACTGTATTTTGAAAGAAGCCATCTCAAATTGTCCAATATAACATATGTATCATCATCTGCTTTCATAAACCAATCAGCATCATCAAAATAATGGTCATATACATATTGAAAAGCTTTAATAGTCTTCCAGTACAGTTGGTCCCTGCCTTCTTTGGTTTCTAGACCCACAGCTGGGAAGTCTTTATTTTCCTCAGAGCTCATAAAAAGTACTTTATTACAGCGTTGGGCCCAAGTGGCCTTAACATGCTTGGCTTTCTTTTCTAGATTTTGAGGTCCCGTCATGACCCAACACAGTATTTTCACCTTGTGATACAGTCCTTCTGCAATACTTTTATCCTCATCTAAAAAAAGAGGAAAGTTGTAAAACCATATTAGACGAGATTGCCAAACAAACTAACAGCGACCTCCCCACTCCTCAGATACTCTGTTTCTAGATAGAAAAGACATGCAGACAGAAAAGAGGCTTTTGCTTCCAAATGTACCAGTTAATGAACTTCATGCTAGATTCTGGAAGGAAACAAACAAGACTCTCAAAGATTAAAATTCTTAAAGCTATTTCAATTTCACAAGATAAAAGAGAGTGTAGGACTCATATCAAAATGGATGTCTGTTCAGGGAAGTGTGGCTTTAGCAAACCTTGATTTCTACATAAAAACTGCTCAGAGACAACCTCTTTATGGTCTTGGAAGACTAATGAAAATTTAAAAACAGAGTATTTTTGCCATTCACAATGAATACAACGTAATTATTACAACACAGAAAGATCAAAAAGCTAATAAGCTCTTTTATATATATTCATGTTAACTAACAAAACCTAGTTAATATTTCTAAACAAGCAAAATATGCTTTAAGAATAAAGCCAATTGTAAATCAGAAATAATTTATCAGATTAAGTAATTTAGGATACTACAAAACTACTGTTATTGTTGATAACATGTTTTTATTTGCACAAATCCAGCAGAATAAAGACAGTAATCAGAGGTGTGAAACAATGTTTTTCAAAGTATTCACTGCTCTCAAAGAAATATTTTCACTTGATACATACAGAAAGATTTTAACTCATGTAAAAGAATATTTCATGGACAGTGAAATCTGCATAACTGGTACTAAAATATTCCTGCTTACGCTTTATGCAACTATATATCAGATTTCTCTGTAACAATGTAACAGATACATGTGAAACACTCACACACTCATCTTACAAAGTTTGGAGGTTAAATGTCTAAATAACAAGTTACTTACTAACATCTTCAGCAAATGCCTTGCAGTGCAATTTTTCTCATCCAAGCTGTCCCTACTCAAACAGTCTCTGTATTTGGGATTTAGAATGAACTCATTTAATGAAATATATCAAGTGTAAAAGTATTCCTGAAGTATTGGATGGGTTTACCTTCTCTGGAAAAATAAAAATAACCAGAGTGCAAGAGAATTTCTCTGGCTTTGACTGCAAACAGCAGTTTGTGCCTGGTCTGCTGCATAATCAGTTTGGCAAATCATGCCCACAGTGACTCCTTTTACCCCCCTGCTCCAATTCTGTGTTTTATTCATCGTACCAAAAAGCAATTTTTAAAAAAAAATATTTTAGCTCTATCTTAGAGGCTAGATCAAAAGTCAGAACTGGTCCAAAATCAGCTTCTTAAGGCTAAAAAGCAATCCAGCCACATCTACAATGCTAGCAAAGATATCTGCTTAGCAAGACTGCCATTTGGTGTCAATAGTTCATTTGAGAAGTTACTGCTCCAGACAAGTCTGGACACAGAAGTCAGACAAACAGTTGGACTCTAAGGAAAAAAAAAATTACTGCTGTAATAAAAATGTAAACAAATAAAACCACCATTCAGTAGACCTCAGGAGAAAAAAGTTATTTAGATGTAACCTGAACATGAGGAAACTGAATGAAAATGATTCATATAAATTCTTGGCAGTGAAGAAGCAATGTTTTGCAATGCATGAAAAGGGAGGACATTTGCTAACCAGCCAGGTGTAACAAAATACCTTTATGCTGTCCAGCATCTGCATTGAAATTCATTTGTCCTTGCAGCTGATTGTTGTCAGTATCTGCTGAGTGTTGACCATGTGGATCATTGTGAAGAACATGAGGCTGGATCTTAACCTGTTCTTCTAGTATAATGCTGAACAGAAGATAGCAGACGAAAAATCCTATTGCTGAGCCAAAAGTGAAGGTTAGAAGGTTCATCAAAGACTTAGAAGAGGCCATCTCCTGAAGGTGAGACACTGTCAAAACCAAATGAAAAATACATTAGACTTAGCATAGAAATAAAATCTAAAACTATAGGAAGAAATCAAGGACTAAATCTCTGAAAGCAGAGTATTGAGTTCTAGCTCTGTTTCAGCTCCCCCAGGCTTGCACAGAAATTTAAGTACAGGAGCAATGGAAATATCAATATAAAACTGTACATCCATTGATAGTGGCTGTACATTAAAAAAATATTAATTATATTTATACAACATTTAAACAAGAAAGTATACATTGAAGTGCAATAGCTTTATAAAACTGTAATATACATACACTTTTTTATTCTCTTCAGCCTACAAAATTGCACTTTAAAATGTAATACCTAAGTATTTTATGAAGCTAAAAGATGATGATCAGTGGCAATCTACGGGTCAAGATACAAAAGGGTCACAAGATGTTCTTAAAACTCCAGCCAAAGGTATATGATAGGAATTCTTAACATATGTCAATCACAAGAAGATTTCGAAGAATTATAAAAGCAAATCTACTCCCAAAGAAGGGCATTAGAAATTGCCTTTAGAAATTACTGAGGATTGACTTTCAGAAAAAAAAGACAACATTGGAATTTTTATCTAGAAATGCTAATTTTTCAAAGGAAGAGAAGAAGAAAATACATCAGTCTTGAAGCCTCTTCTACAATTCAAAAACTTTGTATTCCAGTAATAAAAACAGCCCTTCATATCAGCTACACCCTTGCTCCTCAAAAACTACAGGACTTGGCTGAACATTTTTATTAAACCAAATCAGCAGCTATGCCTGCATAAAGGGAGTTCTATGCATCAAAAACCAGTGTGAATTTTAATAAATCAAACACTTGAAAACCAATTTCAAGTTGTTGAGGGTTTTTCATCTTCAGAAAGAGTTGAGGTATCTTCTAATAACTCATGACTAACTACAAAAACATTGACTATTAAATACACACTGAATTCAAGCCAGAGCCTTACAAACAAGTCAATGATGTTATCTCCATTAGGATCATTATTAATGACAGTGAGCAGAACCCAATTTAGTTCACAAGGGAGCCCAAAAAGGAAAATTATGGACTGCACAGAGCATCGATGAAAACCATCGATCAGAGAAGAGCTGCAGCCACCAAAACATCTCATTTAGCCTGCACCCCTCCTCTCACTGCCTGGGCATGTATTGGAAACAGGCTGTCCCCAAGCAAGCCACATGAACCACTGTGCAGCAGCACACACTCCAAATTCCAGCCTTCTGTCTGTTCTTCTGCTCTCCTGAAGGGAGAGCAAAGGATGGAACATGTGTGCATGTTGTCAGGTTGGCACTTTCAGAAATCCATCAGATTTACTGTACACATGCAGATCAAGAACATTTGGGAGTGAAGCAGCTCTCACATTTGGTAATGCTTTTCTTTCCACACTGCTAGAAAAAGGAAAGAAAATTGAAAACACAATCCAAAGCACAAAATAAAAATCAAGAAACACAGAGGGTGTGTGTGTATATATATATATATATATATGTAAATGATTATAACTGTGGCTGATAAGGAGCTCATTCTTTAATATGAATGAGCATATTATGCAATATTTTAATTGCACATTGTCTTCCCTAAATACAGTACTACATCTTCCCTAAATTCAGTACTACATCTTGGTGGAGACAAGTGATTGCCTTTAGACATCACATCACAAAGTAAAAAACTGACTGCATAATCATTTGTGACTCAGGCCTTGAAAAGATTATTTGGTTTACAGTTTTATTTCTATTGTCTTTCACACCACTAAATTGAGAAGAAAACATGAGTATTTTGATCAGGTACCAAAAAAAAAAAAAAAAAAAAAGGCAAAACTCCCAAAACCTTTATCAAAAAGCCCATGCATACAAGCAGCCTATGACAATGGAAAGGATCTGCTGTACTGTTTTTTTTTTTGCTTTCCCCATCTATCACCACAAAGTTCCCTCAAAATTCACAATACACACAGGGAGATGGCCAAAATAAAACAATGCCTTCTTTCTGGTATATTCAAAGTGGGGAAATATACAAACCCATGCATGCCCACAGGGTACCTACACCACCTTCTAGAAGAAAAGGTTTCCACTGTTCTACTTTTCAATATTAGGTGTCTCTCTGCCATGCAATTTCAGTTACTGCTGCAACAGCTGTTAAAATTACTCTTGCTAGGAGAGAAAAAAATTAAAATAACTTGAAAATAACTGCTGCTCATTTAACTATGAAATTATACACAACTGAATTCTATAGAAAAAAATTAAATGTGCTGGAAATGCTGAAAAATGAAAAAAGTGCATTCATCACATTGGAAATCAGAAGCTGATTTGGCAGCGCTTCACACACGAAGAGGATTTCTCAGGACAGGTAGTAGCTGTATTTCATATTTGATACAAAATGCCTCTAGATACAGTTTTCAATCTAAAATAATCTGCTTATCATTCTATCAATTTTATACCAACAGAATGGGTCATTATAAACATGTGTGGGTGTATATCCACATGTTTATAAACTCCAACAGTAAACAGGACAGAAATTTTCATTTTTTATATCTTGATATTTCACATAAATTGAGTCTTTTAACTTGACAGCAAAAATAACTGAACACTACAGCATTACACCAGAAGAACCAGAAAATGCCTAAAAGGAAGGTCAGTTGTCAGATGATAAACATCCCCACTCCTTGCTGATATTTCTCTTCTACACACAGATTTATTCAGGGGGAAGGCACGCAAAACATTTAAGGCCAGGCTGGATGAGGCTTCAAGCAACCTGATCTAATGAGAGGTATCCCTGCTCGTGGCAGGGGGTTGTACTTTAAATGGGGTTGGATGATTTTTAAAGGTGCCTTCTCCCCTCCAACTCAAACCATTTTGTGATGCTATAAGTACGACACTCAGAGAAGGAAACGCCTATTTTTACTTCTTGAGTTAAAAAACACACTACATTAAAAAACACCTACAATAAAAGGCTAGATTTGAATTTAATTTATGCTCCACTGCTCTATCATGGAAGCTTAAATAAATAGAGATACTTAGGTATTCATGTAGTTAGTCCTATTCACATCAATCAAAACAACAAATATTTTCAAATTCTATCACAATGTAACAGTCATTGAAGATCTGGTTCTAAATTTAAGTTTCATGAGTCAACAATTTCTACATCTTCAAGCTTACAAAAAACCTATTTTTCCTGCGTTAGAGGCTGCTGAAGCTGGCAGCCCACTGACAACAAGGCTGCTGCAACCCCATGTGCCCAGATCCAGCCAGGCTGAGGATGTATTCCCATAGCCATGCATGCAAAGATGCACATACACATGGCTGACACAGAGATCAGCACAGACAAAAACAAGTGTTCATGCAGACACAAACATGGCCTGGCCTTATGCTGCTCCTCCCCACAGCTGCCCAGGACAAAGACACACACACACAACGTGGATCCTTCTGCACTGGTCCCAGACCCTCAACCTCTTCAGCAACCAAGCCTCAACGCCCAGACTCCCCCGAGCCCCGCTCCTTGCCAAACTGATGACCCTCTGATCTCACTAGTACCTGTCCCACACTTACAGCTGCCTCAAAGCCTGGCTCCCAAGCCTCTTAATCCTACTCACTGGCTAGCCCTGTGTGATACTCACGAGCAACCACACGCTGGCATCCTTGCCAAGGCTGTACCCACGCACTCCACTCTCCCCAGTAAGGGCACTGCAGACACACGAGCCTCTGTGGCTCACAGTCCCCACTCCAGCTGCTGGGCATTTAGGGCCTCACTCACTCCAGTCCCTCCAGCTGCTGGCACACCAGACACAGAGGTCCCTACAACTTACTGTGCATATCCAGATGCTGGCACTTGGAGCTCAGTATGCACATGAGAATAGGGCACAGAGTCCTCCTGCCCAGCAAAAGAGTTAGAAAGGCACCTTAGTGAGAAAAGAGGACAGACTGTGGCAATCTGGCCCAGGACACAGTCAAACAGACTGACCAGCCACTTGTTTCTAACTGACCAGGCTCTTTTATTTTCCAATACTTGTTCTCCTCAAACCACCTTCCTTTAGTCTCTCCCAGGAGCACCCCATAATTTTGTGCAGTCACAAGATGCTTTTCTCTTGTATCCCACAATGTTTTCTAGGCAGTTAGCCCCCTCGACCCTGTGAGCTGTTCCAGCCTGCCCTCCTGGGGACTGCTCTTGCTGCACTCACACCTGGGCCATGGGCCCCAGTGACAGAACCAGGGGCTGGCTCCTCTGATGGCACTGTGCCTCTGTGCACCTGCTGGTGAGCCTTTGAACGTGTTCATCTAAATCACTGCTCTCACCCTGTGGTTCCAATAAGGGCTTTAAGATCACTTCCACAAGCCAATGGAAATTTAAGGGAAGTCCATGCAATATGAATATATGGCAAGAGCTTGGCCCCACCACCAAAAGAAAACAATCCAACTACTTTTAAAATGAATACTTTTACACAAGCTCGGACAAATTTGGACCATGTACAGAAACACATTAAACAAAATACCAAACAAGTGGAAATACCCCAACCCCAAAACAACATAACAACAAGAAAACCCCAAAAAAACTCCGCAACCATCAAATCTGGGATTTTTAAATTTACAGAATGCAGAACATAACTCTAATTTTAAACATGTTTATCCCACTATCATTCCATAATCACTTTAAGATTCGATTAAGTTAAACCCACATACAGAGCTGATCCTTTCTTGCATCCCTTACTTAGGAATCAAGGGGGAAGCTCTGAGGCCCCATGATGAAACAATGCAAATGTCCTTTGAGAGCTGCATAATCAGCAATGAAATTGATCTCTACCACCACGTCCCTACCAGTCAAGCAACACATCAGAATAATTCGACCAAAATGTAGAAAAAACCCGTAGTTAGCTGTGCAAACACGCCTTCTGCTCCTTAAGTCACATTTATTGCTAGTTGCTCTGTATATTCATACGCTTCTGAAATGCAGCTAAATGCACAAGTCGTGCATTTGTTAATGTTGTCCGCATCTCGGATTCCTGTGAGCCTCTGCAGTTTCCTATCGACTAAGCACAGAGCGTATCTTTCCACTTAGAATACCTAATGTTATAAGCATTTCTTTCAAAATAATTCCCGCTTGTTCTACCAGAAAATACAAACCATCAAAGTAAGGTACTTCGGCATAGGAGGCCAACAACCGCACTGAAACGAGACGTGTAACAATCCCCAGTACCGGTGAGCTGGAAGAAAGATTTGGCTCCTCCTTCCTCATTCCAAAAGCTGACGCCGTCCTTCGGCAACAAGTGCCGGTGGCCGAAGCTCGGCTTCCCAAAGCTCTCCCAGCGCAGCCCCGGCTGCGGCCGCCCGCCCAGGAAGTGCCCGCAGCGGGGGCGGGGGGCGGCCCCGGCTCCCCGGGCACCTTGCTCCCTCCGCTGGGCTCCGGGGACTCGCCCGTCTCCAAGGGTGCCCCTGCTCCGCCGTCTCTCCTTCCCAGGCGTGCAGCCGGGCACCTGCTGTCCCCGCAGCCGCCGCCACCCTTCTCGCCTCCGGGGTGTCACGCA
>WBNO01021855.1:150710-162652 GCA_013400575.1 Peucedramus taeniatus
CCGGCCTGTCCGCCTTGCGCGGGGGCTCGGCCCGGGCTATGAGGGGTGCGGGGGGAAAATGTCCCAGGGGAAAGGGGAGGGCGCGGGAGGGAGTGAGGAGCGCAAAGCGGCAGCGCCCCGGAGCTCCTGCAGTCGGTGAGCAGCGCGGCGCTCCGGCGGTGCCTCCGCGGGCACGGCCAGCGGGCAGTGCCCGGGCAGCGCTGTCCCCCCGCCCTTCCACCGCGTTACCTCCTCTCGCCTGCCTGGTCCTGCCTGGAAGCGGCAGTGCCGGGCGCTCAGGCCGGGCTGCCGAGCTCCGCTGCGCTCCAGCCCCTCATTTCCCTCACTTCAGCCCGTCTGGAGCCGCTGCTTTTCCAAAATACCATTAGGCAACTGCAAGGGATGTTGCTAGGATACCGAGCCCTCTGCAATCGCTTATCTCCCTGTGCTAACGCTGCCTACCTTTCCAGCAGCTCTTGACGTTTATCTGTCGGTGATTTTCTTAGGGAAAAAAACATATTAAATAAGAGGAATTTTAGATTTGGAAGGTGTTCTTCATTACAGTGTAACTGAAAAAATAGCATTTTGCAAGCTCTGGGTAGATAATGGAGCCCTGCAGTTAATAGATAGAAGGTTTGTGCTGTGGTTTGTTTGGGGGTTTGTGTGTGTGTGTTTTTTAAGTACTGGGTGCAGGTACGTGTAGAGAAGGACTAGTCCATGCTGAGGGCCATTAGTGTTTCTGTAAATGGAGGTCACTGCACACACTGTTCTTGGTTTTCCTGCTCTCCTTCTCCATCCTTCCTCCAGCCTGTCCATGGATTCAGTCCAAACCGTAGGTTTCCCTCATCATAGCTGTAGATGTGTGTGTTTTCCTTCTGTCTCCCCTTTTCCCAGAACAATTATCACCTCAGGGGTGTGCCCTTTCATCTCCATTTTCATGTCTATTTTTACTTCTTTTTCTCTGGACGATGGGTCACACAGAATCACAGAACCATTTTGGCTGGAAAAGACCTCCAAGATCACTGAGTCTGACCTATGACCGAACACCACCTTGGCAAGTAGACCATGGCACTAAGTGCCACATCCAGGCATTTCTTGAATACCTGCAGGGACAGTGACTCCATATCTCCCTGGGCAGTCCATTCCAATGTTTAACAACCCCTTCCATGAAGAAAGTCTTCATGATGTCCAATCTGAACCTCCCCATGTGCAGCTTGAGGCCACTTCTTCTTGTCCTGTTGCTGGTTGCCCAAGAGAAGAGCATGGCTCTCCCCTGGCTTCAGCCTCCTTTCAGGCAGCTGTAGGGAGTGATAAGGTCTCCCCTGACCCTTTTTTTTCTCCAGGCTAAACACCCCCAGCTCTCTCTGCTGCTCCTCATATGACTTACTCTCCAGACTGTTCAGCAGCTCTGTTGCTCTTTTCTGGACATGCTCCAGCACCTCAATGTCTTTCCTGAAGTGAGGGACTCACAGCTGGACCCAGCACTTGAAGTGTGGCCTTGAGTCATTTAGGAGATGCTGAATGTTAAAAATGGGACCACACTCCCAGTCCTAAAGTGATTTCAGCATTTATAACAATACAAAGAGGCCTAAAGCAAGGGGGCTGTGGGTCGAGCAGGAATGTTCCCGTCGAAGATGCTGCAGCTCCAGAGCAACGATGTCCCCAATGTTCCAGGTGAGCAGCACAAGTTCACTGGGTCAGATGCTCCCTTTTATCCTGTTCTTTGTCCCTTTGGATTGCTTTCTGTTTGAATCCTTCATTTGTATGAAAGTTTAAGGCACTTGATTGGCCCATTACAGTTCTGTCTAGGCTGGCTCCTTTTGCTTGGCGGGGTGTGATGCACTTTACTTAGGTGTAACATGGATAGTTGAGTACTTTATTTCTCTTTTAACCCCTTTTACAATATAATAACCAAATTAGCAGTACATGCTTAACAATTATCAACTATTTTACAACAGTTTCTAACCTATTTTTGACACTAAATGTACCAATTTAGGAAGCTCCCACATTACTCCGGGACAGTTTTTCATTCCTGCCCCATCCCACTCTGCTACCCCCTTTAAATTATTTTTAAAATTACAAGCAACTTGGTGAACAGTATCTTTTTGAAGTAGTTTCATCAGAAGAAAGGGCAGGCTTCTTGTAGGGCAGAAGTTTGATTGGCATAAAGAAAATCAACAATAAACAATAACAAAGACAATGGCAATTGTAAAGGCTGTAAAAGTACAACAAAAAAAGAGTATGTATCTATCTTCTTGTTTCACTCTTTTTCACCCCTACCAAATGTGGATAGAATTACTGTCCATCCCATGTCCAGTGCATGCTTTAAATTCCCAAAATAGATTAAGTGCAGTTTTCAAACTGTTTTATATTACAGATAATGCAGCATGTCTTAGTTGAATACAAGACTTCCATATTGCCCAGTGAATTTCAAATCCTGAGTTGTTCTGTGAAGGACTGTGTCCCATGTATATTACACATCTATAAATTTATGCATGAAGTGCTACACTTTTTTCAAACTGACATGTTCATTGAGCTGTTTCACTCTGTTAGGCTAGTTTGAAAAGGAAATTTCAGAGAGAAGGTAGAATGTGCTGTAACTTTAAAAAGTCACATCTTGCCTATTAATAGTGGTACAAAAAGTTTGTTTCAACAAATGTGACTGGTTTGGCCTGTTGTAATGGCTGTTTAATATTTTATGGAGATATTTACATACCATGTACATAAGCAGGTTTTTTGGTTTGTTTGTTTGTTTTTTTTTTTTTCCTCAGGGAGAGATGAGCAGTCTTTTTTACAGCTCTCTAGCAGCAATCTCTTACAGTTCAGGGTAGGGAAACAGGCCCCTCCAAGGGACTGCCTTGCATGTGTAAAGGTAGCAAACACTTCCACAGCTTCTCTGCAGCACTGCTTTGCTCAACACACTGCCTCTGGGTGGATGGTCAAGGGAAAAGCTGTTCTCTTGTTCTGAGGCAGAAGGGGGAGCAGCCTGGTGCTCTGTCTTGCTTCCACGACGTGCAGATCTACGTGACCACAGTCCCTTTCTACACGAGCGTACCAGTGCTGCTGGAGATTCTCCTCAGCTGCTGAGAAAGCCCAGCAGTGTTGGGGGATACAGTCATATCACAGTAATATGGCAAGGAGATTCACACCACTTATCCTCCAGCACACGTAGCTAGGAACAAATTAAGGGAAAATTAAATTTCTAGTATTTTAATTTTAAAAGGAATCAATCCCTTTGATCTTCACACCGCTAAACACAAAGAATGAGACCTTCCCCTACCTAGGAGGGCCAGCCATATTCAACATAAAGACTGTTTTGAGCAGGGAAAAAGCAGAGTAGCAGGCCCTTAATACCTCTGCTCATCACTAGGGAGGTCTCTGTGAGATAACTGTCTGGGCATTTCAGTGCTTATACCCTCTGGAGAGCACTGGAATACAGACCTTCCATAAAAGCCCACTCAGAGATCAGCTACTGCTCTCAACCCACCCCATTTCCATGCAGGGGAGTCTGGAAACACAGGTTTTTAGATAGGAAAGCTCACACAAAGTTAAGGCAGAAGGCAAAATGCAGCAGCTGCTGTGAGGCTCTGCAATTTGGCAAGTCACTGACTACAGACATATCATTTAAATATGTAATTGGTATCTAATAAATATCTGGTGAAACTGCCTTCTGTAGATAGCTTTCTACAAGCTATTTGTTGTTAAGAAATGACGTTTTCTTAACATTTTGTTTAATTTTAAATAGTCTTACACTGAATCCATTTATGCCATTGCTTTTACAGGTCATTAGCAAAACCATGAAAATGTATAAGTAATTTCCATGTATTTTGACTGAAAGCTACTTTTCTGTTTTATTTTCACTCCTATTTGATAAGACAGCCAGATTAAATTGAATGCCTTGTTTAATATTATTTACAAAAGATCTCACTAACTTGACCATTCAGATTTAGTAAGGCCATTATTCTCTAAAAATCCTATTATCCATTCTGTGCCCACTTATGAACCCACAAATTGTAGCTGCAGGCACACTGGACCAGATCAAGTTTGAGAATTACACATATCAACCCTAATTCCTAGAACAGAATAAAGGCCATTAGAAAAGTGAATGGAGTTTCAATTTACCACCACACCTTTGCCCACAACTTGGGGCAGGATGCACTAATTTGGTGGAGTGTCTTGGAACAGCCAGAACCATATATGGAGCTGTAAAACTAAATTATTTACCATAGCAAGATTACTGTGGAAGATAAAGTGTATCTAAATATAATAAGGAAGGATGAGTGTATCACCCCAACTTCTTTCTACCAGTAAGAACACCAGCTGGCTGAAAGGCTGACTTCCTGTTAAAATACAGAACTTTACTCACTGTGTTTCTTGCACAATCAATAGTGGAACTGCCAGGAGTGGAATAATACACATTACTGATCAGTGAAGTTAGAAGTACTGTCTTCATTTAAACAACTCTACAATCTCTATGCTGCTGTTCCTGCTAACCAGATCTCCTTGCAACAAATAATTGACTTAAAACAAGCCATTGTGAACTTCCAGATTGGTATTCAGTGTAGATTAGTATTCAGTGTGTGCCAAAAACTCAGGCTGTACATTTCAAGTGGCAGAATAAGGAATTAATCACTGGATCTTGATAAAAATGTGAAATTCAAAAGAACACTTCTAAAAAATTTGAAGTAAAGGGAATTTTTTTTGTTATAAAAATAAAAAAATGTTAAATATCTTTGTATTTTCATTGGAAATACCGGACAAAATGTAATGGGCTCTCATTCCGGAGACTCTGCAAGAAAAGCACTTGTCACAATGTTTCTATCCTGCCTACAGACCTGCCTCAAAGCCCACTTTAAAACGCTCTACAGCTGTGTTTCTAAAAATGAAACAGTGCTAGGGGCCATTATTTGACAGAGATATTTCACAATTTTTCAGTTCAAAGTAAATTGAAAGCTGTCTTGTGGCCCATCAGAATGAGATTTTCTTATCATGAAACTGAGAAAACGACACTCATTTCTCACAGCACTCATTCTCAGTGCTGTGGAACATGATGGGCAGGCATACAGCCTGGATGGACCCAAACCTCAGCCTTGACCATATTGCTCTTTAAAAATAACTCCTGGCAAATGTTACTTCATTACCTTGCCCAGAGATTTCCTCAAGGAAATACCACCTTGAAGGGACATACATCACACCAACGACTGCGTTAATAATTGGGCTCCCATACTTTATTTTCTGGCTCTGATTTTTTTATTTAGAAATAGCCTTGTAAACCTTTAAGCACTTAAGAAAAATGCATGTCTTTCTTTATTCTTGTTGCTGATATATTTCTGTATAGATAAGTGGTTTTCCATTTATTTTACATATGCACACAAAACTTAGACAAGTGCAAATATTTTATCTGTCAAATCCTACAATAGAAATAAAATAATACATTCTCTGATAATAAAAACTCTAATAAGAGATAAATTTCAGAACAGACTGAGGAGTAGCCAACTCTTTCAGATAGATCCTTTCATTTGCCCATCTGGTACCTGGCAAAAGTAAAGAGATTCTGAGGGTTGCTGTCAAGTATAACAAGATTCAAAGTAAAGCTCCTATAAAGTATAATTCTTATATAATTTTATTTCTATGAGAATTGACAGAAGATTTTAGTTGGCGCAGGTTTCTTCTCTTTGGGAAAAAAAGCTTAATAAAAATGTTGGCATTAATACTAGAAAACACATTCCTATCTGGCATCCACAATAAGAGATGAGATGTTGTTCAGTAAGAATTAGAATGCAGAACTAACTCTTCTTTGCAGTCATTCACTATTTAATTATTTTAATCCTTTTGAATGGATACTGCATTTGAGTTCCTTTAGAATTGATTTTCTTTGCTTTTGAATCAGGAAGACTTCTCTTTCGTCTCTTTATATGTAAAAAGACAAAGCTATTTTTATGAAGCCTGTTGTTACTTTCTAGCTAGGGAAGAACTGGGAGGAGAGACACCAGATTTTACTGTTTATATGACAGCAGTGACAACAACAAAAGTTTACTTCTGTACAGGATTCAGAATCAATTCCTAGTAAAAAGTGAGCACAAGAAGCTATAATAACTGTATAACCTTTGAAGGCTTCAGTGCTGGTGATTTAATACAATTAGTAAGACATACTATGTCTTAGTAAGCGAACTCAGAGAAGTGAGCTCTCTTTTAGTGTGTGCTTCTGTGAGAAAATGGGGGAAATTGCTTTCATTATTAAATTATTTTCTGTTACAGAAATAATTTACTTAGTGTGTGTGGTAGTGCAGCTGTTTATTTTCCACACAGCAAAGGTTACATCAGCCAGTCTAATTATTTCACTGCAGACCTTTGTTGAATTTGTTTTACACCTCTGTTTCTGGTAACAATAGTATTAGCAGGGCGATGGCTTCTCATTTTGAGGTAACAGCTCGACCTAGTGATGAGAAAGAGCTCCTACACTCATAGATTTTAGAATAGTTTCTCAATCTTTTATAAACCAAAAACCATCTAACTTTCTTTTAAAAAAACTTCATGTGGTGTCCAATAACTGTTATAATTCTTCCTCTCTTGTTTTTAACTGTACTTAGGAGAACATAATTGTGCCTTTTTAGCACATTTTGCTGAACCCTTTTTTTTGTCTTCCAGAAACAAATCACAACATTAAATACACTTTAAAAGACTAAAGCAGCACAATGGAGGGTGAAAAATAACTTTTAATTAAAATTATGGCCATTTATTCCAGCTGAAAAAATATATATCAGTGTATTTTAAAACTCAATTATATATGTTCAAGTATGAATTTAGCTGTTACAGTTTTATAACAGCTAACCATGTCTCTTACAGCTGAATTTAGCTGAACTAGGTGAAAAGAAATCTTGTTTGTATTAAACAAAACATCTATTGAATGGGGCAAAATTTCACAATGGGTGAATTACAATGAAAAAGTGAACTGAAGATTGTAATTTGCAGTTAATCCTACTGTATTGACTACAAGAGTTAGTTTAAATGCTAATTCAGCTGACACCTAATCTTTACTACTATATTAAAAAGAGGCAGAATTTGAATTAGTTCTACCATTGTGGTTCTAAGAACTCTAGAGAATAATGCTGGTTTATGTTGCAGAGTCAATATCAGACAGCTAATTCTTCTTTTTTATCCTGTAAGTGGTTAAAAAAGCATATATATATATATAGCTTTGGGTTTGTGGTTTGTTCCTGTCTCCCCCTCCCCAGAAAGAGAATAAATTACACTGGATTCCTTGTCATTAGCCAAGACCACTATTGAGTTAAAGTCAGCAATGTTTCATTCCTCTGTGGTCCTGGCCTGGACAATAGAGCCATTGGTGTGCCATATGCCATGCCTGCCCTGTGCACTGTATGGCCAACAGCTCTTTCAACAGCCCTTTCTTGTCTGTGCTAAGAAACACGGGGGATGATGGAAGGGCTGGGATGTTAAAAAAAGGATGCAGCAGTGGTGAAAAATGCTTAGTCTTTTGTGCAGGCAATAACAAATCACCTTACTTTGTGTTGTCTCTTGCTGCTGCACTAGCCATGCCTTCCTAGTATTTTACTGAAGTCCTGAATGCCCGGGCTCTAGAGAAGATTTTCTTTCAACACTCAGCAGTGCTGTGACCTCTCAGTCCAAGGTTAGAGCAAGTCCTATTTGTTTTGAAGCTTAACATAATTAAGCAGGAAGAAAAGAAAAAGGATTAAATAAGAGAGACTATAGCAATAGGAACTCCCAGTGGGAGAGACAGCTACTTTTTATACTATGAGAAAAAAGATTTTGTCTGGAGGAGAAACAAGTAGACTGTATGTCCTTTAAATGTCTTTGAAAGGAAAGAAACAGACAAGAAAAATGGAAAAATAAATAAATTCAAAATTATAGGAACAAAGAGCTCTGTTAGGTCGATAAGTTACTTAAAAGCTGCAAGCTTGCTGGCATGTGGTATCATCCCTCCGGTTAAAAGTGAGACTAAATAATACAAATGAGAGCCTACCTTTCTTCAAGCTATGGATCTTCAAACAGATTTTGAATTTGACAGTTTCTCTTTTCATTTCTTTCTCTACTCAGGAATTAACGTATGGCTCTGCCTGAGATTTTGAGTGCAAGCATTCCGACTTTAAGAGCACATACTGTTACTATCTCTTGGGGAAGGAAAACCAATATAGGCAAAGGCCTTTGCTCTCTGCATGTGCATGTTCTTGACATACAAACATACATTTCAGATGCCAGATGTGTTAGCAGAACACCTGCCACTGCAACTATTGCCAGGTGAATGTAGGCATATCCAACAAGCCTCTATATTTAACAGATAGCCAGGTATGAGAGATATTGTTTATGTCAACCCATGTGAGTGGGGAGGAGGAACTGATTTCCACCTTTCCCTGAGCCCTGCCCACCACTGATCTCTCTCAATATAATGAGCTGCCATGCACCGTGGTATATAGATCTTTCTGTGCAGCTTCATTAGAAGGAACAACCTTCTGCTTTCAAGCTAAGTCCCCATCCTAGAAAACATTCAGTCACTGAATGCTGAAAAAAGGATAGTTTGCGGCATCTGGAAACCTGGAACTGCTTATGGAACTAATGGAACCACACGTCCATTATTACACAAGTTAGGAGAAGGAAAAGAAAAGTCTTGCTATTACAATTTGGGATGTGTTCAAGGCCAGATCAAGAGCAGTTGGTCCAAGCTAAAAATGGATACTGGTTGCAAAGAGAGTCCTAGAAGTGTAGACAAGATACATCTCCTTCCCACAGCCAAAATCTTCAATTTTGCAAAAACAGAAATTGTTCCAGCATTTTCTTCATTATCCTTCAAATTGTTGGTGATGAAGCATTTTAAACAGTCTGTGACCAAGCAGGTAGCTTGGTAGGGTGCAGAATGCCTCTTTTCTAGTAATTTCTGTGCAAAGGGCTGGTGTAAGGCTGTGCTGAGACAGACAAATAGAATTTCTGGTGTTTTACAGTCCTGCCTATCTTAATGACCCGGTCCATGAATCCACTTGTGACAACTTTCACCATCAGCAAAGGGTGTTGAATTCCTGCCTGAGAAACTCCAGAGAATGTGCATTGGATGCTGTCAGAAAATGGAAAGTCTTTCTCTAATATTGGAGTCTTGCCATTGTTTTCCACTTCAGATCTTGTTTTCTTGCACAGCTCCAGTGAGAGCAAAGGATGGGACTAGAGAGCTGGGAGAACCACTGTCACAAAACCAGCTGAAATGTGTCTCATGCAAAAAGCGCTCTCATAAAGACTATCTTCAGGAGACTATGCCCTGTAAAACCCCCTATATCACAGGTTGTTAATTTGTGAGTCATTGCTGTGAAAGCAGAAAGACCTTCACCATCTGCCTTTGTTAATCACAGCCTCCACTTCTCCCCTTCCCCTCAGTTCTCTCTCCTGTCCAAACACATTTCAATAATCTCACAGAACTTAGATATTTCCAGCCTTCCAGGCATGCTGGTGGCACCACATTGTTCAACAGAGGCACCAAAGGTACTAATCTTTAATGGGACAAAATGAGGAACACACTTCATTTATGAGCTATGCCCAAATGAGAGCTGAGCTGACAGTGACCAGTTCAGTGTGAGACGTGAAGCTGCACCAGTTTGTTCTACATTGTATTCACTTACCTGTTAGCTTTGGGTTAACTGTTAACTTTGACCTCTTTAGTAATTTACCTCTTGCCTTCAGAGAAATCTCTTAGCCTTTCATCTCAGCTGATTAGAAACAAAACTAAGGCAAGCACTTCCTAATTCATTAATCAGGAGCTTTCTTACAGGGTTTTTCAGCCATTATTAAATGGCTTTATTCTGTGGCCAAGCGGTAATTCTCAGGTACATATCACAAAGCAGAAAGTCTCCTAGCTACTAATAGCACCAAATATTTACATGCAAACCTGTTCTCTCAATCCAGCTAGAAGCAATGTAAATTTCTTTCAACAAAAATGTAAGGAAAAAATCAACTTTAGAGAAGTAGAGTGGAGAAGACAATGCTTTGGAGAAAGTATTACACATGGTGTCTGCAGGAATGAGAAAACTGAGAGGGAAGATGTGGCTTGAGAAGAACACAGGTGAGAGAATGAGGTGTAATTACATCTAGTGCTAGTCTGCAGATATGCTGAAAGAAAAGACTGGGTATTGAAGAATGAGACACAACATAAACAGACTATAATGGGCTACTTGACAATAGTAAAGGCCAGGGACATAGCAGTTTTTTCTTGTGCTTTTATAACTACCAAACACTAACATTGCCAATATTAACAAACAGATCATGTGTAGTATTTCTGCCAATCGCCCCATATAACACCATCAACCTCATTAAAATTGGGCATTAAACATGCAAGACACAGTCAAATGCAGCAGTTATCCCTGTTTTTTAGAAGTGATAGTAAAGGGTAGAATAAATCACGCAGTACACCCTAAGGGTGCAGGCTTTAATGAGGACTTGGGAGGTTTTGCTCTACCCTGGCTGGGCCTATCCAGCCTTACCAAGCTGCTTTCTGCAAGTCCCTTCTCAGCCTCCCTGCTTCAGTTTCTCCATTAAAAGTTTTCTATTGTACCAAATGGTTTGTGACTATCATAAAGCACTTTATGAGATCTAGCTATGAACCAGGAATTCATAAACTAGGAACCATCAATGAAAGTGCCCAGATAACAATTTGAGCCTAAGCAGACCCATCTCATCTGCATGGAGAAAAGAAGTAAAGATGTAAGGAAATGCTGCTTACAAAAGCTTCTGATAAACAAACAAACAAACAAACAACCCCCTAAAACAACCTAAGCTAATATAAGGTTTGTATTAGCTACAAGGTTTGTCCTTGTAGCTTTCCAAAATACAGAGTGACATTTAGATCTCTGGAAAAAACCTCGAGAGATAAGGTGTTCCTCACAACAACCATTTCTCTTCTGTGTGCAGTGACTCCATGTGCCATTGCACACACTCATAACCTGCCCTTCCAGGCTCCCACTGCTCTGGGAACTGCACACACGGCATTTGCAGGCTGCCTGCATTCAGGTGAAGCTGTGCTGAACAGAAACATCCTACATCTATTCCTGACCAGCATTAGAGTCTGCTTTCTCATGCACAGGATGCTTCAGCACACTTTTCTTTCTGAAGCCTAAAAATATCATTGTAATGGCTTCTTAAAAGTCCTTTTACAATTCTACACACAGACCACGCTTACTGCTGACAAACTGCATGACTTGAAGAACTTTGTGCACAGTAGGCAGTTTTACAGTAACTCCATTAAAGCTGGATATGAAAGCACATTGCATGAGAATTACTAATTGCTCTCTTCAAGTATTTGTAGAGAATTAGGGTTTATATTTAACAATTCACATCCTAATATTCAGAGTTGAATTTCATTTACTTTAACATTCTCAAAGACAAATAGGCAGAACTGTCCAATAATGACGTTCAGGGAAGCACCAAAATCCTGTTTTACTCATCGTGATTCAGAACTTAGTTTTGCACAAAAAAAATCGTACTTCCTCGGCAAATGCTTCCAAAGGTGTGAGTTTCGCACGCACTCGCCTGTCCCGAACCAAATAAAGCGGCTTTAGGCCAATGCCTTAGCTCTTTCCCCTGGGTACCACGCCAGGCAGGGCCCGGAGCACACCAGCAGGGACTGGATTTCTGAGAGCTACAAAGCGCTCGCCTGAGCCCACGGCACCCGGAGCGCCCAGCAGGGCCTGCCGGTGCTCGCTTTCCTCACGGCGGCCCGGGGCAGGTGCCGGAGCCGGCGCCGCTCGGCCTGCGAGCTCCTGTCCCGCCGCGGGACCGGCCACAGACCGAGATAGGGCACGGCTCCGGCTAGGGCAGGCCAGGGAGGCGCATGATGAAACTTCGCGGCGTGTTTCAACAGCAGCTGGCGGCGGGGGCGGAGCCGCGGCTGGCGGGGGCCTCCTCCTCCGTCCCCCGGCGCGGCGCGGACCGCGGCTCTCTGTGCGCCG
>WBNO01021855.1:162726-195936 GCA_013400575.1 Peucedramus taeniatus
GGCCGTGTGGAAGGGCCCGAGGGGAGCGGGGCGCGCGGAGGGAGCCTGCCTCGGGTGCCCGCGGTCGCCCAGGGACCGCGGGTTACCAGGAGGACGCTCCAGATGGTGGGAAAGCCCAGCTCCATGGGCTGAGGCTGAGGTCCGCAGCGCCATCCCATGCCCGGACGGGACTGAGGTGGGAGGGGGAGCAGTGTTGTGGCAGTGCCGCGCTCCCCTTGGCACGCCTTTGCCTCCCCGG
The DNA here is from genome assembly GCA_013400575.1 of Peucedramus taeniatus. Lineage (NCBI taxonomy): Eukaryota > Metazoa > Chordata > Aves > Passeriformes > Fringillidae > Peucedramus > Peucedramus taeniatus. The sequence continues at coordinate 162,965 of WBNO01021855.1, forward strand.
TGTCCCCGCAGCCGTGGGCTTTGTGGCTCTCTGAACCTTAACCCCGAGGCCGCGTTGGGCTGATGTCTCCAGCGACATCGCCTGACCTGGCGGTCCCCAGGTTCAGCGCACGTGCTCTGTTGGGGTTAGGGCTCAGGGAGCTGCGGGCCTGTGTGTGCCTCCGGAGACAGCGGGGCTGCAGCGTGCCGGGGGAGCACGGCCCTGCAGCAGCATCGCTCCTCTGCCATCTGGGCCTGCCTCGCTGCATGGGGAGCTCCAGCCTGAACAGGTGCTCCTTGGGTTGGAAACAGTTCCCTCTTGTCCTGTCACTGCCGGTCTTGCTTAAAGAGCCTCCCTCTTTGTTAAAAACCCCCTTTGAATGTAAAGGCGACAAACTGAAAGGGTGTTTAATGTTTCTGCTCAGATGATGTTACTTCAGCATATGTGACCAGTAATGATTTGTTCTATTTGTGCTCTATAAGTAAAAAATCATAAACAGTCTTGCTGTATCTAAATGTAAAACTTAAACCTAATTTCATGCTAGCTAAAATTTGCTTGTCATACTTTGAACAAGCCAGGTTTTACTTCATGTTAGTAAAGTCTGCTGTTCTTTTTATCAGGCCTCTTGACAGTTAAATGATTAGTAGCTTACATCTGTTATCTGTGGTTATCTGTGGTTTTTTCTGTGGTGTGTGCTGGGTTGACCTTGGCTGGATGTAAGGTGCTCCCCAAGGCGCGTTATCACTCCCCTCTTCAGCAGGATGGAGTGCGGGGCAAGAAAATATGATGAAAAATAAAAAACCTTATGGGTTAAGATAAAGGCAGTTTGTTTTTAAGGAAAAATGAAGATCGTGCACAAGCAAAAGGAAAAAACAAAGATTTGATTCTCTCATTCCCATCAGCAAGCAATGTCCAGCCACTTCCTGGGAAGCAGGACTTCAGCACATGCAGTAGTTGCTCCACCTTTATCCTCCTTTCCCTTAAATCTTTTATCTGGGTGGACATGAGATACGGAATATCCCTTTGGGTAGTTTAGGTCAGCCGTCCTGGCTATGTTGCCTTCCAAGATCTTGCTTGCTCCCAGCCTTCTAGTGAGGGGGAAATGTTGGCTTGCGTTGATGCTGTGTGAGCCCTGGTCAGCAGCAGCCAAAACACTGCTGTGATACCAACACAAAGCACAGCACTTTGAGGGCTGCTGAGGGGAAAATGAATTCCCTCTCAGCCAGACCCAGTGCAAAGTGTCAGCTCTTGCTTACAGTGTTCATGTCTCTATTGAACAGGTTCTCCACGTGCAGGTAGAACAAGAGCCTCACAATGTGTGGTATCTGGGCCCTGTTTGGGAGCGATGAATGCCTTTCTGTGCAGTGCCTAAGTGCCATGAAGATAGCACACAGAGGTCCTGATGCATTTCGTTTTGAGAACGTCAATGGTTTCACCAACTGTTGTTTTGGTTTCCACCGGCTGGCAGTTGTTGATCAGTTATATGGTATGCAGCCTATCCGGGTGAAGAAATTCCCATACCTGTGGCTGTGTTACAATGGAGAAATCTACAATTTCAAACAGGTAAGTGTTGTATACATGGTAAGGCAATTTTAAAAAAAAACTCTTTCTGTTTTTTTTTTTCATTTCAAGACTAGTGTTCATTTCAGAACATCTTTAAAATGTGTTGGACTAGAATATCAGAAAAGAAATGGGAAAGTTAGCAAAGAACTAGTATTTAAAAGGAAGTCAATTATCTCAATGAGCTGTGAATCTGGTAGCTTGTTTAGCAACATACTTAATCTTTAATATTGAAAAATCACTTTTTAATTAACAAGAAGGGCAATAAATACTTACATCTTCAGGTTTGTTCAGTTAAAAGTTAGAACACATTCTTCATTATCTTTTGGGGAGAAGAATTTCAGGCCTCTTTCTCCCCTTCTTCTCTCTTCATAATACAAATTCTTTTAGTCTGTCTTGCTCTTTAGTTGTTTTGGGTCATCATTCTCCCAGGTTGTTTGGTATTGCATTTTTATTATTGCCTCTCAATCTAGATGGGATATGTCACTTAAGATATAGTGATGCATAGTATGCATGCTTACATATTTATATAAAAGCAATAAGCCTTGGGGAGATGCTTCCAGTTTGCCACGGAAGTCCGTAGGTGTCTGCAGCAGAAGTCAGGTTTTTTGTGGGGTTTTTGAGAGCTGCCTAAGTCTCTTAGGCACAAAACAAGTGGGTACTCTTACATAGTTCCTAAAGGTGCTAAATGTCTCTGGTGGATGTAATGCTGCTGCTAAACACTGTCAGTGTTCCTCAGTCCCTGTGCTGAGATGTCCATGCTGCCCGTTATTGGCAAGATGATTCAGATCATCCGAATTTGATGATAAAAAGCAGCTTAAAACTGTGTCTGATTCTGAATCATGCTGAATCAGTGTGTAAGATGTGTCCCATACTGAGTGTGGTAGTATCAGAAACGTTTGAATAATCTGAGATATTATAGTACTTCTAATGCTAATTTTATTGCATTTCTAATGTCACATTTTTTAAAGTCAGGTCAGGCTGCTGTCAGTCACATCAGTGGCATCAGTAATGTCACTGGGAATTTGACTGAATAGCCAGGAGATTTCTTTTTTTTTCCAAGTCTTCGAATATCTGGCTGTTTGAAGGGTAAGACTTTATCCTGCAGTACATGTGAAATCTATTGTACCAACAGTCTGTATTACTTGCAGTGTTTTGCACTGTGGTTTTTCTGCTGTTGAAAACAGTAATAATTACTCTTGATCATGCTACACACAGTCCTGAGGGAACCTTAATTGTGCAACATTTGCATTGCCATCTACAGGAATTTGGTTGGTTGTTGTCATTGCATTATGTACCCTCTTTCTTTATAATGAGATTTTTCTTTCAAGCTTGTGGCTGAAACCTACCTAAGAAAGGATCACTGGTGAAACAGGTGCCTTCCTCAGGGCAATGACTTACTTATTTTAACATTGACTCAGTTTGATCTAAGACTGCCAGTTGTTGCCCATAAGTAACAATTAAAACCAAGGAACTTAAAATGTTTAAGCATTGGTTTTGTGGGTTTTTTTTTTGCTTGTTAGAGTTTTAGTGAAGCCCTTTCTTTCCCTCTGTTTTGTATGTATTGAAAAGACTATTAAGAGTAGCTCCAGAAGAACATGAAGAATATTTAATATTTGATCTGACTTAAGTCTGACAGCTAATTTCTTCCTCTCCCATTTTATATGCACAGGCAGAGTGAAAGGAATAGTTTGAGGAATGGAGGAAGATTAGGCAGAAAGAAATTCTCTGCATAAAAAAAGCTGAGAAATTGCAGTGACTGCATAAGTAAACCAAAGATTATTTCCAAAGTACTTTACCCTACGGAGATGTTGCACATGTCTACGTGTTTTGAGTTGTTCAGTGGTGTTTTTTACACAGTGGCTGGCCAGTGCTGCTGAAGACCAGGGTCATGGGTTTGCAGTTTGACATCCTCAGAAGTGTATCCCTGAAAACTTGCCTTAACATGAATTGCTTAAGACTGCATTGTCAGTCTCATTGCCTAAGAGATGATCCTGGGTAAAATTTTTTGTAGTGGGTTGCCCCAGGATGCCAGGCACCCACCAAAGCTTCCCTCCAAAAAGTGGACAGGGGAGAGAAAATATTAAAAAAATTCATGAGCTAAGGACTGGGGGAGATCACTCACCAAATACTGTCATGGGTAAAATTAACCTGGGGAAATCAAATTAAATTAAATTTATTACAAGCAAAATCAGAGTGGGGTAATGAGAAGTAAAATAAGCCTTGAAAAAGGAAACCTTCCCTCTACCCCTTCCTCCTTCCCAAGCTCTATCGCCTCCTCCCCAGCAGGGAAACAGGAAATGAGGGTTATGGTCAGTTTATCACATGATGTTCCTGCCACTGCTGAAGAAGATTTCTTCCTGTTCTCCAGTGTGGGGTCCCTCCCACAGGAGACAGTCCTCCACAAACTTCTCCAGCATGAGTCTGTCCCACAGGAACAGTTCTCCACAGACTGCTCTGGTGTGGATCCCTCTGCCACAGGGTGCTTTCCTTCAGGCACAGGCTGCTCCAGGATGGGTTCCTCACAAGGTCTCAAGTCCTCTCAGGAGACCTGCTCCGACATGGGCTCCTCTCTGCACAGGTGTGCAGGTCCCTGCCAGGAGCCTGCTCCAGCATGGGTCTCCCATGGGTTCACAGCCTCCTCTCAGGCATCACCTGCTCTGGCATGGAGCTCCTCCATGGGCTGTGGGTGGATCTCTGCATCCCTGTGATCCTCTGTGGGCTGTGGGGCACAGCTGCTCCACCATGGGCTGCCCCACGGGCTGCAGGGGAATGCAGCTCTGGCACCTGGAGCACCTCCTGCCCCTCCTTCTCCACAGACCTTGGTGTCTGCAGGGATGTTCCTCTCCTCATAGTCTCATCCCCCTCTTCTCTGGCTGCAATGACATCTGCACAATAACTGGTTTTTATTCTTGAATATGTTATCACAGAGGCATTACTGTCATTCCTGATTGACTTGGCCTTGGCCAGTGACAGATCCGTCCTGGAGCCACCTGACTTCGGCTCTGCCAGACGTGGGGAAATCTTGTGGCAGCTTCTTACAGAAGCCCTCACAGACTACCCTTGTAGTCCCTCCACTACCAAAGCCAGGCCACACAAACCCAGTACAACTTTGAACACAAAAGTATAATTTCCTTCTTTGGCAGAAATATTTCTTTAACTTTTAAACTGTGATTTTACATACAAAATTATTGTTATGAAACAATTACTAAGCAGCCAATGTTTGCAAATGTTTATTTATGTTTTTCTTTATATTTTTTCTTAGCTGCAGAAGCAGTTTGGATTTGACTATCAAACGTTAGTGGATGGTGAGGTTATCCTTCATCTATACAACAGAGGAGGAATAGAACAAACAGCATCCATGCTAGATGGTGTATTTGCTTTCATTCTTCTGGACACTGCAAACAGAAAAGTGTTTCTGGCAAGAGATACCTATGGAGTCAGACCACTGTTTAAGGTGCTGACTGATGATGGATTTTTGGGTGTCTGTTCTGAGGCAAAAGGTAAAGCCAGTTGTGTTTAGTACCTAAATAATCTTAGGAGACAAACTTCTTTGTTGGGCTTTTCTTCTTAGTTTGAAGAGAAAATGAACAGTAAGTTCAGTAATATATCAGCTATATTTAGTAATGTAAGAACTTCACATCATAAAAATAAAAACATCCAAGATGCTTAATTGTCCTTAATATCTCTAAAATAACTTGCTTATTTAACTAGAATTTTTTGAGTTCTGAAGTGAAAGCAGTATTGAACTCAAGATGTTTTATATTAGGCCACAGTTAAATATAGTCTTTTGACTTAGACTAGACTTATGCTACAATAAATTATATTAGACTTTGGTCTTGGTGTTATGTAGTGAACAAGGTAGTTATAGCACAAGAGCTGCTAATCTGTAAGAGCCAGGAATTTTGAAACCCTGCTGAAATTTACTGCAGCATTGGGTAATTTCCCAGAATCGCATACTTTATTTGATGATGATTTTTTTTCTTTGAGATGACACATCATTGCTCTCTCTTTTAAAGTAATTTTCTCTAGTCTTGGCACAATCATAAACAAATCCAAACACTGTCAAAAGGGAGTTAGTTTATTGCCTAAAATGCACTTTGGCTAAAATTGACTTTCATTATTGTTTCTGTCCCATATATTGTATATCTATTTTATTATCAGAGTCCAAAGTAGGTTGACTCTTCTGATAGTACTGTGTAGTAATACTGAGAGCTGCACCATTTCTGTTGCTTGTGAAGAGAGAAGGGAAGTGAATGTTTTGGAGACTGTGTCCTTTAACAATCACACTGAATTACCAATCCCTCTCTAACAAGAACTCAGTGTCCCTTTTGAGGATGTCCTGAAGGGGCATCCAGGTGACCCATAGGTGCAAAATGTCCTCTTTCACAGGCGGAATGGAAATGAGGTTTGGCTACAGGTGTTATACCTGGGATTCAATAGCAGTGGAATACATCAGTCTAGAACCAAAACTTGCAATCACTAAATATATGTCAATTAAGCAATCACTACAGTGATGTTGTTTTATTGCAAACCCCTTGTTAGCTTGACTATACTTAATTTTAAACACAAAACAAATGGATAATTGTCATTCAAATTCTCCTTAGCATATCATACTTTGACCTGGCCATAATGTAGTCAGTTAGAAAAATGCTCTTCCTAGTGCTCACAGGGATAAATTGCTACTTGCCAATTAGTAAAACTTGCTGGTTTGCTTTCTCTGCTATCTGCCTCAGCTTGAGATGGCTCAGATCTATGTGTACATCCTGCCAGAAGCAGAATCATGCTCTGGCCAGGATTGATGGTGACTCAGAAGGGTTGGTTTTTTTTATACCAGATTTAGGATCTGGAGAAAATATTTGTATATAGTTTTAGAGAGGCTGTTGAGTGAGGTATAGCTTAACCATTTTAAGTCAAGAGCTCTGACATTTTTCTTTTTTCCCATTTTATGTGTAGGACTTATCAACTTAAAGCATTCAACATCCTTATGTTCTAAAGTGGAACCGTTTCTTCCGGGTCATTATGAAGTGCTGGACTTAAAGCCTTCTGGCAAGGTTGCATCAGTGGAATTAGTAAAATTTCATAGCTGTAAAGATGAACCACTCCATGTTGCATGTGATACAGTGGAAGCTCTGCCTTCAGGTAATAGAGCAAAGATTTTGCTACTTACTCTGATTTAAAAGTGAAAAATCGTAATCTTGGAATGTAAAATTTGCATTGATTGGTTTAAAAAAGTACCACTTAAGAAAAAAAAAGAAACAAACAACTTGTAAGAACCTTTAAAATGCGGGGACTTTAAAATTGTTTTTGTAGGCACTCATTACAAAGATGAACTTGAGTGTCCTTGTTATCCAAGGAGATTCAGACAAATATCTTTGTTTCCTAATTAGCATAATCCAGCAAAGTCTAAGTAACACTTTTTGGACATTTTTTACCCTTTTTTCTGAGCAGGTTTTGACCTTGAAACAGTGAAAAGCAACATTCGTATTCTCTTTGAAAATGCTGTTAGAAAACGTTTGATGGCTCACAGAAGGATTGGTTGTCTTCTGTCAGGTAAGTAGCAAGAACTACAGTGATTCTGTACCTTCTCTCTCTTTTGCCATCCTCTACTAGTTAAAGGAAAGTGTATTGGCTGTTCTGCTGCAATGTTCCTGGAGTGATCTGAATCTTCTTTTGCTTTTTAGAACAGGCAACAGAGAACTTCTTAGTTTGGAATAAAGTTTTCCAGTTTACAAGTATCTTGAAAGTCTTATGCTTTTCAAGTTTTCTCTGGGCTGAGATCTTGGCTTATTGAGACACTGAGCATTTTTAAATAAGACAAATAAATAGAGTATTCCTGTTGAAAATCACTCAATATTCTTAAATACATAAGATTTCTGCTTAGGTTGGTCTAAAAAGGAAATTTAATTATTACATTCACTTTGCACAGATTGAACCTAGAAGAAGGCCTTGGCATGTTTCAGAAGCAGAATTCTTACTTGCCAACTTTGCTTTAGTCTCCATCCTAAACTTCCTTAATTTGCCATATTACAGGAGACCATCTGGACCAAAATTATTTGCTACACTCTTTTGCAGATGAGGTAACAGCTTGTGGTACAGGAAGTTGTTCACTGACTTAGCTGATCACTCTTGTGATCCGATAGTTCAGTGTTACAGAGGTACTTTACAGAGGTAAGGCTCTGTAACCATGGGTCTGACACCTTATTTCCAGTGTTTGTGTGGCACTTGGTACTTGTGGTTAGAGTTCTGGAATGCTTTTTATGCATTCACTTTAATTACAACAGTAATTGCACTTATTTGTCATGAATCCTATTAAATGTGTATCTGAATGAGAGAGAACTGACCAGGAGATACTGCTGCACCGTTTCTTTACTATGCAATCAGAAAAAGTAGGAAGTAGTTAAATTAAACAGGAAGATATGTAGAGTTGGAAGATCTCAGTTTCAGTAAAAAAGCTTGTTTAAACCCCAAATTTCAAATATCAAATTAGAAGGCAGTCAGCAGCTCCTCAGATGCACATGCAGGAAGCAAAACTATGTGTCCATGCTGGTACAAATAATACCAGAGTATCTCAGTACTTCACAATTTTCAGTATGCTTGGAACATCACAGAGAATTGCTTTTGTTTCTAATCACAGAGGAAATTCTTCAATGTCACAGTGGAAACCTGCGTTTTTATTTTCCTGATTTCTGCATCCTGAGCACTCTGTTTTCTGTGCTCTCATTTTCTCAGAATTTGCATGTAATTTTGACAGAATTTTTTTTTTCTTAGCATGTCCACCAAGGGGATCAGGTTAGGAATTGATGCTAATGCACTTAACTGAAAAAACACATGCAGACTATGGGAAGCAAAGAGAAAAGAGTTTTGCCTCATGCTTGTCAGAACTGCAGGCAGATGTAGGTAAAGAGGTACTGTGTTTTCCTCAGTACCTTGTAGGAGAGTAGCAAGTAGAACTAGCCAAGGATTAGCAGAACTAGTTCATGATAATAAGGAGGTGGATCCTTAGAGTACATTTAGGTATCTTGTGCAACTCTTGGTTTTATTTTCTGCTTGTTATCCAAACTGTTCAAATCCTTTCATTCCCCTCTAGGAAGACGAGAAGGAAAAAAAAGAATGACTGGAGAAGAGTGGAACCCTTACACTAAGCATTCTGTTATTTTACTTAATTCTGTTCTTTTACTTAGAGCAAACAAAAAAAAAATCCATAGTCCTTTCAGTTGACTGTGAAATGTGTAGGTAGAAGGAAGATAGGGAGTGGTTTTAAAATGGAGAATAAATCCCATTTTAGTAGAGTTGAGAAGGGGCATATTCTCTAGTAGTACAATGTGTTCAGTATACTTTCTGTTTATCTTAAATAGGGAGTTCCACTGATGCTTCTGACACCAAAAGTACTGATAACTGTTACTGACAATGTTCCACTAAAGCTGCCTGATTCTTTTATTCAGTAGAGGTAAATGTGCACTTATATGAGAAGTACCTTGTATTCACACAGCTTAAAAATGAAGCCCACTCATAGGATTCCAGTATCTAGATTCCTTAAGGGGGAAGCAAAACACCATTCAAACACCTAATCAGATAATTTGTTTTGTTGGCAGGGGGCTTAGATTCCAGCTTGGTTGCAGCTGTTCTTCTGAAACTGATGAAAGAAATCAACATCAATTATCCATTACAAACCTTTGCAATCGGAATGGAAAACAGTCCTGACTTACTTGCTGCCAGAAAGGTATCTTAAGCATTGCTGTCAGTTTGTTCTGAGCGACTGAATGCTAAGCAGTGTATATTAATGGTGCTGACTTTGTGGTATGGCAATAATAGTAACACTCAAAATTCATTTATTGCTATGATGTAAATCAGTTTGCAGTAAATCATTTAGTACAATGCTTGCTGCTTAATCTTACAAAAGAGGCAACTGGAACCTTACCTGTTTTCTCTTGCATTTGGAAAACTTTGATGACAGAGTCCCCTTGCAATTGTTGTCAAAAGGATAGTACTTTGGATTTGTCTCAGTTCTGCCTTTGGGTTTTAGGCTAGGTCTCCCTGTTATGGTTCCTATACTAAGGCATTTGTATATATGTTAAGTTTTTAAGTTAATTATCAGTTTACTAAATTAACAGTTTTGTACAAACCGTTTGGCATCCGGGGTACTATGCAGGCGTTCATCACTTTTGTGCTGCTTTTTCTCTTAAGGGCAAATATCTGGAATATTTAGAGCCTCTACAGATTCTGTTAATGTTTTGGGCAAGCAGTTGGATGGTCTGTTGCAATCATGATTGAACACTGTAATTAGGAAGACTATGTTCTCTCTGGTGAGCATACCACTGCAAGTCAGAGGTCTGCTAAGTAATGTCTTTTCTTGACCTAATGTCATAATTTTTATTGTAGTAGAAGAGAGATGGTGCTTTCACTGAATGTGTTTGCTTTAAACACAATGTCTGTTTATAAAATGTTTTAGTTGAAAAGTGATGCATTATTTTGACCTTTTGCAAACAGGTGGCAGCACATATAGGCAGTGAACATCATGAAGTTATACTTAATACTGAAGAGGGGATTCAGGCAATAGAGGAGGTTATCTTCTCGTTGGAAACCTATGATATAACAACAATAAGAGCTTCTATTGGTAAGATTTTTTTAATGGCAATCTTTGGTTTATATCATCCAAATAAAATTTTATGCAAATTTACACGTTCATCTATTAGATCCCTTAGCTGGCACAAAATCTGGGCATTGGCACTCCAAAGTTCTAGTACCCAGACTTATCTGTGATACCACACTGAGACAAAAGCAGTTATTTACAAGTCCCTGACTGCACAAAGCAACTGTCAAGAACTTTTCTGGAAGCTTTGAGATGAAAAACTTCAAGAACTGTTCTTGAAGCTTTGAGATGAAAAGCAATAGTTACGTGAAGAAGAAATGTTAGATCTGCAGGTCTAAGTTTTCTGCTCTAGTAAGTATGAATCTTGGAGGAAGGGGGAAATTCACAGGTTTTCTGAGGTACTGAATATTATGAGAGCAAATCACGGTTACCCTTTCCTTGCATAATTTTGATACTAATGTGAAGTATTTATTGTTGCCCTTTAGTAACATAGGTTTAGTAACACAGGTTCTCATGTACGCTTGATTCTCATGTATGCTTGATTCTTCTTCTGTCATTTTTTCATCAGCAGCTTCTAACAAAGCACTGCCAGTCTGATAAGAGGGGAAAACCCCTAATCCAATGGGACCTTTTGTGTAATGCAAGCTATAGCATTTTACCCAGTTAATCTTGTGTCATTATAAAAGAGTTATGAAGCCAAATAGGCAACACAGTTTTCAAAACTGAGCTCTCTGGATGGAATTTCCTCCAAGAAGAAGGAATTTAGCAATGTGAAATAATACATGCATTTCTTTAAAAATGAAAGCATTTTACTAAAACTTTTCTTCTGTCATTTTTAAATTTGTACTTTGCTATGTAGTATAATAATGAACTAGATCATTTTCTTTAGATTTGTAATACTTTTGTTATAAAAGCGTCCCATTCAGAAAGATGTATTGAGTGGAAGGCATAATTCTGTTTTATAAAAATTCTTTAAAAAAAAAAAATTAAGAAAGAGCTTCATCCAGTTCAACTCAGAGTGGTGGAGAGTTAAACAGCAACTTTTGCTTTTCCTCAAGGCTAGAAGGTTTCTTCAGCACTGTGCTGGAATTAATCATGCAGTTAATTTCAAATGGAGCCAGAACAGCTTCTCTCTGTGTTCCCATGGGAATCCTCCAGTGCTTCCAGGATCACAAGTAGACACATCTTTCTGATGTGTTGAAGGCCAAGTGTAAATACACAGTTTAGATGTATTTGCAGCACCAACTTAGTGTGGCCCATGGTGGCTTTGAGTAACAATGAGATGCTACATCATCCTTTTGCTACAGAAGGAACTACTGTAGGAGACAAATTTCTAAAATGCTAAATTTTAAACTACTAGCTGCATATAGTATCTTGTATGTAGATGTACTTTAATAACTTTATACTTTTTGTTTTTAAGGTATGTATCTTGTCTCCAAATATATTCGGAAGAAAACAGACAGTGTGGTCATTTTTTCAGGAGAAGGATCAGATGAGCTGACACAAGGATATATTTATTTCCATAAGGTGAATATATTCACTATACAGAATGCCCTTGAGCTAGCTGCTTGTTCTGCCTTTCAACAGAACATATGTGATACTTCAGTGTGATGTTTGAGAGTTGTCATAACTGTATATTTGTTGAGTTTTTCTTCTAGGGTGATGTAAAATCCAAAGGATTTAATCACCTAAAAAATAGCTTTCTTAATCTTCAGCAGTTCCTGAGACTGTTATTTCTTGTATGTAGTTTTTGCTGGTTTTGAGATCACTTAGTGATCATTACAATTTAAAAGCAGGACAGCCAGCAATGGTTCCCTCAGAGCAGATGTGTTCCACCTGTGTGCTCCATGCTATGTTTGTTTTCAGGCCCCATCTCCCGAGGAAGCTGCAGAGGAGAGTGAGAGGCTTCTGAAGGAGCTCTACCTGTTTGATGTACTTCGTGCAGACAGAACTACTGCAGCACATGGGTAAAATGTATTCCCTTGGATGCTGAGCACTCATAATTTAAAAGCAAAAGAAGATTAGGGAGGAAAAGACTACTGAGAATTTGTATACGAGTATGAAGTTGTAGGCTTAAGGAATTTGAGCAACAGTAAAGCACACTGCCAAATTTAATCTGGTCTGTGACTATGGGGACCACTGTGTTGCCAACTGAAATATTTTTTGTCTAGGACTGTACTGGTCTTTACAGAAGCAGGGAATTAGAAATACAAATATTCAGAGTTAAGGAGGGAAGGCAAACTTGTATTTGACTTTTGGGTCTTTGGAGGTTTAGACAAAGAAATCTTGGATCTGATGATTGTCAGAACTAAAACATACTGAAAAAGGTATGTGCATTAGCTAGCTGTCTGTAATAAAGAGATATTAGGATACAATCTGTGTAACTGATACCTTGAAGAATCTCCAGACTGAGTGCTGTAGCAAATAGTATTGTTGTACTAAACAGAAGCATTTTACTAAAAGAAATACATTAATTAAACCAAGAATAATGTTGGAAACCTGTCTGTAGGTAAGAAAAAATGGTATCTTTGCCAAAGCAAACAACTTGTCTGTTGGGAAGCTTTTGTTGTATATTGATCCTGCCACAAAATGACTTACCCAGCTTTTTACAATTTTCTTATGTTTCTTTTTACTAGTGCAGGAGACCTGCCATTTGCGTTATAATTTGTTTTGTGCTTAAAATTTTCACCACACTTTCAAGCCTGTTTAATATCACATGCTGGCTGCTTTTATTTTTCTTAGGACCTGCTGCACAACACTGTTAGGAAGAAAGAACCCTCGTATTAACATATTAGAACAGAATTTAAGGAGTTAAGATTTATGGGGGAAGATTTAAAAGGGGGAAGAACTAAGAGTAGAGAGGAAAGGATGAAACTGCCATTATCAGTCAGGAACAAGAATAACTATAAGGAAAGACTTGCAGTGCTAATCTTGTCAGTATATGGAGAAACTGAGCCCTCAGTATTTGATTACTGAATACTCAGTATTGGGTTCATTTGGGTTTTTGTCATAATGTGGGTATTACCTGAAGTAGTTGAAGCTTTTTATAAGAGTAGAAACTAAAGAGACTATGAAATTACTAGGATGCAGTATAACATCTCCTTTCACTTGTGAAACTGGACAGCATAATGTCTTTGGAGCAGACACACTGGGAGGGATTCTTTCTGCTGAAGATGCAGTTACTGTCATTTTATTTGTTGCCTCCTGTGTCCTTGGAAGCTGTGGTATACAAAAGCAGGAAGGCTTTGTATGTATATATCTGCTACTGGTATAGGAGAGAACTTGTGTGAATGCTGTGGGGCTCCTTTTTGTTATTTCTTGAAAACGCAAACAAATGTGGATTTCAGAAATGACAGCAGAAGTCCTTGCTTGGTTCTATGATATGTTTACAAATGCTGATGCAAATCCTAGTGAGCAACTTGGTAGTTCTCTGAGAGAAAGACGGTTTTTTAAAATGTGCTTTTGCATACATGTTGCAGATCCTGTAGACTGTAGTCTGTAAATTCAGGGCATATGGGGTTATAAAACATCATAGTCTTTAATATGTGCAGACCATACACCTCACTTCACAAATTGGTGAATTAAATTCAGGTAGTTGTAAATGCGCAAGTTCAATTTCTTCCATGTAAAAGCAGAAAACCTGGTGCTCATGTGAAAGACAAGGGAAGCTTAGCTGCTGTGGAATTTGTAAGTCGATGACTTGTTGGATTAATTCAGTATCTTTTCTGTTTATTCCCCCTGCTTAGCCTTGAACTGAGAGTCCCATTTTTGGATCATCGTTTTACTTCTTATTATTTATCTCTGCCAGCAGAACTGCGAATCCCAAAGGTACATAAAACTAGGGTGGGATCCAAATGTAAGTTTACAAATTCACTGATATGTGTTCTAAGCATGACCAGTTGCTGAGTTCGCTGGTTAAGTCCTCCACCCAAAGTCAAGCATGCTCTTAAATATTTTATTGAATTGTTGGGAACCCTTTTCTGACCAAAACTTCTGAAAAGAAACCATTTCATAAGTGTTTAAATCCAGATCTTTGCACTGCAGTTCGTGAGACTCATGACATTGTTTTTTGTTCTGCAAACAGAATGGAATTGAAAAATACCTTTTAAGATTGGCCTTTGAGGATTCCAATTTACTTCCCAAAGAAATTCTCTGGAGACCCAAAGAAGCTTTCAGTGATGGTATAGCATCAGTAAAGAAATCCTGGTTTTCCATTCTTCAGGACTATATTGATCAACAGGTAGAATACCACTTTTTCCTTTCTCACTTAGGTGTATTAGATATGGTTGCCAGTGGGAGGCAGCTCATGTGCTTAGTTGAGAGAATAAATCTGGATGTAGCAGTTAACTTGTGCAGGAGTAAGATAAACCTTAATCAATGTTCTTCTAGATATCTGAGTTGATTAAAGACATTTGTGATCCTAGTTACAAAGAAATGCTAGACCCTGCCAGAAATGACTGTATAAGGAAATGAACATCATTTAAGTGTCTGGATTGCAAATTAGATTGTGTATCAACAAACACAATTTCTGGGTTACAGGCAAAGCAGCTCCTTCAGCTGAAGGCACTTGCATGTACTTACTCTGCATCTGAGTAATAACATAATGACCTTATAATGTACTTTCTTGTTTGCGTCATTCATTTTTCAAAGCCATCCCTAGCTAAGCCTTTTTGCTTTTAAAGCCTCTGCTTGCATTGTTAACCAGTGAAGACTTACAGCATTTTGACTCTGTACAAAAGATAATCCTCTCTGGAGTGCAGACCCTATTTACACCAGAGCTCTGTTACATGGAAATACATGTAGTCAAGCCTGTGGATGGGAGCTTGTCTGTACTACCACCAACTCTTTCTTCCCCATTTTTTTTCGCTGTTTCTTCAGGCAAGAAAGTAGTTGGGTCAGGCAACAGTGTTCTTCTGCTGCCTGTTCTGAGCCATGACTGCTGTAGGAGCAGCAAATCTGTTTCACAGACATGAAAAGTTAAACAGCATGATGGCAGCCAAAACTGCTCATTGAAATTGCCTCAACTGGTGCAACTATTTATCTTTCCTTTCTCAGCCAACTTAGCAACTGCAGGTGTCTTTGCCTCTGCATCCCAGGTCTTCTGTTGCTAAAAGCATGGTTATTTGTGTTGATTATTACAGCCAACTCTTCCCCAAGCTACAAAAACAACCTAGGAAGCCACTTAAATGGCAAAATGACTGCTTTAAGTTTTTGCACTTGTTTCACAGCAAAGGAAGGGTAGGAAAGAAGCGTCTGTGACCTTACTAACAAAGTAAGGTCTCTGTGTCCCAGAGAAATGGGCTTCACATGTCATGCAGAGAAATACCAACAGTACTGGAAATACATTTATGTATTCATAAAGATAAATGAGCCAGTGACACAGGTTTGTTTGACCTGTCAAACCTGTGCCTCTAGAGTAGACTTTTTTTTTTCAAAAACTGTGGATGTTTAGTGGTTGGTGAATCCTTGTACATCTTAAAAAGTTGAAGATCTTTGCAGCTTAACTTGAGTTTTGCTTATGTCTGTAGGTTGATGACCTTTTACTGGAGAAGGCAGCAGAGAAATATCCTTTCAATCCTCCTAAAACAAAAGAAAGTTATTACTACCGCCAGATCTTTGAAAAGCACTACTCAGGGCGGAGCAGCTGGCTGCCCCACTACTGGATGCCAAGATGGGTTAAAGCTACTGATCCTTCTGCACGCACACTGAAGCATTACAAGTCAGCTACCCAAGAATAGACTGTTCAAATAATCCCCGAATAAAAGTGCTGCAAGTGTTTTGTGTGCACTCTGCTTTAAGAAAACCAAACAAATTATGCAAACCTAAAGCTTAAATCGTCTTTAAGATGTACTTTGATAATGCTATTGGAAATGAAAGCTTTCTGTTGTTAGTGTACTTTAAAAATCTATGCTGCTGTATACCAAAACTTTGTAATTCATGGGAAAATACTTTCTGGACAAGGGACTACTTTATTTGACAGCTCTGTTCCTTATGTAACCTTGATTGTATTAATTTTCCTTAAAGTCATTTTAATGTGAGCTCTGTTTTGAGGACTTGAATCAGGCTGAGGGATGCAAACTGCTGCTGATGCTCTGAGCAAAGGGGAGTTGGACTCTAGCTATTGGGTGATTTCTGTTCCTGGCTGAGGGACTTGCATAGATCTATGTTATTCTATTCTGAATGTCCTTCTACACACTCCTGAAAACCTTGGTCTAATTTTCAAAAAGTATTTAGATATTCATAGCCATGCAGAGGTGCTTTCTAGAGTTTGTTGAGATGGTGCTGGGTGTTAATTATATGAATGGCAATCTTATTTGTTATTGTGAAGCTACCACTTGGCTGTTCTGTAAATATACCATCAGTTGAAAGATATTGTAACTGTTATCAAAGAGCAGAATGGATAAGAGAAGCCAAGTTATATCTTTGTTTCTAACTCAAGGACTTCAGTTTTTATAAATGTATTTATTATTCTTGAAAAAAATAGAGTGTTAACTCAGTGATGTGTATCAGTCTGATGGAAATTGCACGAGTAAGTATTTTAAGAAATTTTTCATTCATTGTGAGAGTTTTCCCGCCTGTATTATGAAGAAAGGTCCACTGTGTTGTTGCTGAACCACAAGTGGCCAACTGTGTGGGTGAACCAAACCTGTTAACTATAGGTTGTAGTTGGATGAAGCATCACTGACAACAATGGGATCAGATGCCTTGCTTGGAAAAGTGGGGGGAAAACTGCTTCAGAAATCACAAGAACTTCTAATACTCTACTGAAAAAACACCTGAATTTTTACCCAAGGTAACTTTTTATTAACTACTTAGCTAACTTGAAGGTAACTGAAGTATAAGGGTGGTCAAGAAATACATATGTGTGTGCTGCAGATTGACTTGATTAGCATCGTGCTCTTTATGAAAACAAGTCTTCTTTATTGTCCCTCTTGACTAGGAAACCAAAGCCATTTTTTATTTAAAAGATAAAATATAAGCTGTTCTGATTTAAAACCTTCACAAAATGACTGGTTGTCTGTTTGTTGCTCCACCGTAATCCTGCATTTGAGTCTGTATCCCAGAAACTGAAACCTTTTGGTGGCACCACAGCACTTGTGAGCTGTCTGTAATATGTTCCTGCAACCTCCTTTACTTAAGGGCCATGTGCTTGTCTCTTTGGATTTCTTTGAAACAGTTAAGAATATTTTGAGTTGAGAGAGGAGTGTAGAGTATGTGGTTAGGTACTGATGTGTACAGGTAAGATTTACTACTCACTGTAAACTTCCAAGTCTGTGATAAGAAAACAGTATTTGCCTGAAGTGAAAACAGGCTAAACATATTTTGGGATCACTGCTCAAATGCACTTTCTGCTGCAACATTGCAGCATTCAAGGAAATCCAGCTAATTTTTTAAAAATTCCTAGCACATTGAAGATTTATATATCAGGGATTGTCCTGATTCTAGACTGAGAATTTAATTATTTTAGCTTTTTACTAATGTGTACAGCAAGAATACAGTGCTTGCTGCCTTGTTAAAGGTCTTGTGAATGTAAAACCTGTTCATGCCTTTTCCATGTATGGAATTCTACAGCCTTTTTTTGGCTTCTGTGATGCTATATTTATCTTTTTTTTCCCCTTTAAAATAAAAATTGAGGCAAAAAAAGACAAAAAAGAAAACAAAAGACAAAAACATCCAGCTACTCAGGATCATTTGCTAGCTGCAGCCATGTTTGTAGTTTCTCACAGGAGGGAACAGGATGCAAATCCAGGGTGCAATGCTGTCTTGTCTAGTTTAGCTTTCTTCCTTCTGTGGTGGCCTCTTTTTCTCACTCTGTTTCTTTCAGATAAAATTAATCTGGATTGTTCTGACAGCTTGAGTGTATTGGTTTGAGTATTTTGTCAGGTGGGGATGAGGAATTGAAGTTGGTGGTCCGCATGGGGAAAGCAGAGATGAGTATTTCCTTGGCTTGCAGGACTGATGAGGGCTGAGGGAGAACCTATAGGATTCTTGCAAAGTGGCTAAATGTAGGGGGTTTTTTTTGTTGATTTGGGGTGGGTTTGTTTAGTTTTGTTTTAATTTGAATCAATTCAGTTATTAAATTTTGTTTTCATGGCAATCTTTCCTTCTTTTGAGGAATGAGAAGTTAAGAGTTCTAAAGAGAGCACTGCAGGGTATGAGACCCACCAGGTGCTTAAGGTTGCCTGGTGCTACCCATGCCCTCCATCTCTTCAATAAAGCCTACATGCTGTTTTAGCCTCCTGTTGGTTGCTTGGGTGGAGCCTCCCTGACTGTGCCACATCCCAGTGTTCCTGACAGTGGCTCTCTAGAGAGGTTCCCCAGTACAAACCAGCATGTAAGATCCAGAGAACACTTGCCAGGACTTTAGGAACCCTTAGTCCATTGGTCAGAGTTTTTTGATGTGGGATGGTTAGAAATTATGTAAAATTTTTGAAACTCTGTTTAAAATCACAGTAAAGTGTAAAACCAGCTTATTTTAAAGTCTTTGGAGGGGTGGGCTAATTTTTTTTCTGATAGCAACTTAATTTTTGGTTCCCATTAACAGAAGTTGTGGAAGGAGGATTTGATACAAGGTAAGCCTGTGTTTGAGCTGGCGATGGAACAGTGTCTCCAAAGGAGAGAGCAGCTGAATTGTGGGAGAAGCTGCTTATTTCTGCAACAAGTTACACTGTGTGTTCCTCAGTGCCTTTCCATGGGATAGCCAAAGCACGCACATTACCTGCACCGTGCCTGTCACAGTTCCTCATTTTGGAACTTTGAGCCATATTGCTCTTTATTTATGTATTTACATAGACATTGTGGTTGATGGAAAGGCTGCAGTTAGGAAAGTCTTAGTTTTGTGTAAGCCTATCTCTGGATGCAGGTAATGCACAGAATTGTATTTTTATTTGAATAATTTCAATTTATTTTCATTTAAAGGAGTAATTTTATTTTTTTATTTTAAAAGCTTGTTCCCAGCAAAGGGACAAAGAAGAACGAGGCAGAGAGGTGGTCTTTGCTGCTGTGCTTCTCTGCAACTTGGTAGGGGTAGCAGCTAGAGGAGGTGGTACATTAACAGCTGCTTTCTAAGACCTGTTTGTGGTATTCCACCCACCCCTCTCAGTAATGCCACTTTCCATCTTTTTGTTGCCCGGAAACTCTTTCAAAAGGAAAAAACTAGCTGGGCAACCAGTTTTTTTCCAGCACTATGCTCAGGTTTGGATCTTTCAATCACCCTGTGAGCAAAACCAAAAGATGTTCACTACCCTGGAGCCCAGCCGGCTTTTGTTTCTCCCATGCAAGCGAGTCGGGGCTGACTGCGCCCCTTCTTCGGTGTCCCCAGAAGCCAACAGGCAGCCGCCTTTCCCCCTGCATGACACAAAGAGTCTGTCAAAACTTGCGTTCGGATCGGGAAGTTGCTTCCGGGATGATTTCCTAATTTTTTTCAAAATTTTCTTTTTCTAGCCGGCAGATGGCAGCCGCTAGTCAGCGCCTCCGTGCGAACGAGCTCCTCATCCCTGGGGAAGATGCTCTCCTTCCTGCTCTCTTTCTGCTTTTAATATCTTCCTTCACAAGCGATTGTCACTGGGATTTGTGCGTGAGCCTCGTGGAATTTAATAAGTACTTGATTAGAATAAGGATAAAGCCGAGCATAAAATAAAACGCTTTCAAACTGATCTTGCTCAAAAGATGTTGTGCAGAGCTCATGCTGGTGCTGCAGGTAAGGCAGCAGCTAAGAATTGAATTGTATTAGTATTGAAGGCATTCAAAATTCCATTTAGAGGTAATTCAAAACTATTTATATTAAAAATCAGTAATGTGACTTGGAATAGGTATAAAATGTCAGTTCTAGGGAAGATGGAAGACAATACCAGACTAGGGAATAAGCAATGTTAATTTTATCTCTGAAGTTGTTAGGAGTCTTTGTTTTTCCTCACAGGATTTCAGATAGTCATACAAAGAGAACATTAAGACAGAATCATAGAAAAGGCTGGGTTCAAAGGGACCTTAGAGATCATCTAGTTCCAACCTCCCTGGCAGGGATACCTTTCAGTAGACCAGATTGCTCAAAGCCCCATCCAACTTGGCCTTAAACACTTCCAGGGATGGTACATCCACAACTTCCCTGGACAACCTGTTCCAGTGTCTCACCATCCTCACAGTAATAAATTTCTGCCTTATATCTAATCTAAATCTACTGCCTTTCAGTTTAGAGCCATTCCCCTTGTTCTACCACCAAATATCCTTGTAAAACACCTCTCTCTTGGAGGCTCCCTTGGGGTACTGGAAGGGGCTGTAAGCTCTTCTCTTTTCCAGGCTGAACAGCCCCAACACTGTCTGTCTTCATGGAGAGCTACCCCTGCCCTCTGACCATCTTCATGGCATCCTCCAGACCTGCTGCTCCATGTCCTTCCTGTGCTGAGGGCCCCAGAGCTGGGTGCAGCAGTCCAGTGGGGTTTCACCAGAGTGGAGTGGAGGGACAGAACCTCCTCCATTGACCTGCTGGCCACACCTCTTTTGGTGCAGCCCAGGAAACCATCAACTTTCTGGGCTCTGAGCACACACTGCTGGCTTGAGTTTGTCCATCAGCACCCCAAGTCCTTCCCCTCAGGACTGCTCTCAAGCCATCCTCCACTCAGCCTGTATTTATGCTTGGGCTTGCTCCGACCCAGGTGTGAGGCCCTGCCCTTGGCATAGTTGAACTTCATGAATCCACCTCTCAAGGCTACTAGGAAGTTTTACAGGTGCATGTCAGAAAGGCTTAGATACTTTTTTTCTCAAAAGCATTATTTTAAAAATATAAATGCATTATAAAATGAAATATATAATATAAATTTGGAAAGATTTCCTGCTTATGTAAATTGTCAATCCAGTTGTTTTGGGAATTCTGTGATGATGAATTGTGTGCACCTGAGTATCTAGACTTGAGGCCTGTCAGGAAAAACATCTCCCAGTGATCACAGGTGGTGTAATGGCAATGTGGAAACACACACAGCCTTTTGCCTACTCCAGACATGCTCTGAGAGAGGCTTCTGCTATTTTCTTTTTCTTTTTCTGTGCATGTGTGTGTGTGGTACAGGGTGCTTAATTGATGAATTTTCATCGAGGAGAAGGTAGAGTAATTGAGTCCAAAATAGTCCTTTAAAAAATTATAATACTGGGTACTTAAAATTATTTGAACTGACCTCAATTCCTTAACCACAATCATCTTGCAGAGGCCAAGAGGAGAGTCAGGTTGTTCTGGTTGCAAAAGCTGCCTCCATTTTTGCTACTATCAAGGATAGAAGTAATTGTCTATATTAATAAACTGTATTACTTAACATCTCTCACCACTGCTCTTGAAGACTGCCTTTAACACCTGGGGCAAAATGTATATTAATACAAATTACTTTTGATTAAAACTATTATTATTTTAGCACAAAAAGGAAGGGGGTGGTAGAAAGGAACATTCTCCTTTTAAATATTTAAATACTCATTATACCAAAGTGATACAAATTACTGGCTGACTGACAACTTGCTAATAATAGCTTAAAAATGCAAATAGAGCTATTATCCCAATTGACACTAATTGGAACTCCTTTGGCAGCCTGGGAGGGCAGGACAGGAAGGTTTGATTGTTTCCTCAAGCTGGAATTGGGCTGGTAAGGAAGTGTGGGGAAGATGTGCTGTGGATAAACAGGTTTCCATCTGCAGACATGCGAATTCATTATGCTGTATTTCAAGGAACTGCTGTGAAGTGCTGTCTTGTGCCTTTGTACAGTTTTGGGGTTTGTGGTGCACTGGGTGGGTCTCACTCATGCCTGCACTGGGCAGGCTTTGCCTGGGCTGAGTTAGCACTGTGGGAGCCCAAGCTGTAAATGCTCAAGTCTCACAAAACTGCTGTGATGTCTTCTGGGTGTAGTGAAAATTCACTGTCTCAAAATTCACTGAGTAATAATTTTTTAAAATGCAGTCTTAGAGTAACTACACCATATGTATGTATATATCCCTTCAGTAATTATTGTGTATCTTCTCCAAGCAAGGTTTGCTTCCAGAGCATGTTGCTCAAATTTTAATGCTTTGGTACACAGGAACACAATGTGGCTATTGTTGTCTGAGTGTTACAATAGTGAAAATTAAAGCATTTCTATGTACCAAAATTGATTATCTGTGATTAAAGATGTTCTATTACTCAGCTAGATGTTTTTAATGCTAACTAGTTCATGAAAATAAAATGTTAAAAGTGTATTAACATGTATTGGCACTGAGGCACTCCAGATCTGACTGAGAATATAAGGCATGAATTCATGCAGCTCTTTACCTGCTTCACACAGTTCCACTCTCTTGCCTTTGAGTGGTGTCTCCATTGTTACATTTGTTTGACTTGATGATCTTAAGGGTCTTTTTCAATCTAAATGCTTCTGTGATATGTTGGTGCAGGTGTATCCTTTAACTCTTTTAGAGCTATGCTGCTGAAATAGAAATGTAGGAAATGGTTTAGATAGGAAAAAAACAGAAAAGGTACTTTTTTCCCCCCCCACAAAAATATTTTCTTAGCATTTAACATTATTCTTTATAATTTGTGAAGTTTCTTCGCACTGAAGGGGCTGGTTAGGTACATGGTGTGCATTGCATTTCTAGCTCAGCCACTGTTTTTACTTCTGGCCAAGCCCTCTCACCTTGCTGGGCTTCCTCCCTCCAGGCTTCTGGGAGAGCATGAAGCACCATGAGACATAAAGTGTTTTGTTGTCTAACAGTCTGTTCACATTTAATTTCTTTCATATGCAGTCAGTGGTGACATTGTTTAATTTGGAGATGGATGTAGAAAACAAGAGGTGATGTTTTTTGCACACGCTCTGAATACGTCTCTTTAAAAAGGAGTTTCTGAGATGGTTTATTCTGACAGAAATCAGACATCTATCAGGAATGGAGCAATGATAATTTTTAATAAATATCATAATGATTTTCACACAGACTCTCCAGCTGACAATTGTTTCAGTCTCTACCAAAAATATTAAAAGAATAATGCACAGAGTGGCTTTTTCTCTTCCCTGAAAGACGTAGGTTCAATGATATTTGTTCACTTGCTAACACCAAAACCAAAAATTTTAAAATTGCTACTCTTTAAATAACAATTATCTTCTGTAAAGGGAGGTGAGCTCTTTTGCAGATAACACGAGGACATGTGGCTGTATCTGGCACTGCAGGTGGCTGTACACTGGCACAGTACAACCCCAGGGAAGGAGCCACTGTGTGCTCTTGCCCTGTCACTCTGAGGTGTTTGTCAATGCAGTGTGTAACACTGTGGCTAAGGGAACTGCCTGGGCTCATCAGAAGATCCTTTGGTCATCACCAAAGTTTGCACTGGGACTTGCTCAGTGTCTCTTATGATAAAGCATCATTTAGGACACATAATTTAAGGGACAAAGTTTGCATTTAAATGATGGCTGTTGGTAGCTCTGAAGAAACTGTTACTGATGTACTCTGAACAAACAGCACTTTAGAGACTAATTTTAATAGTTAAAAAAAAACCTCTTGATGCTTTTCTGCTCTAGCTCATGATGGCAAGGGGTTGGGTTCCTGCAAGATCCCCTTGCCCAGACATTTCCAGATCCTTCCTTTTCTTTTGGTTAGGACCATGCTGAAATATACTGGTCTCCTGGCATGAGCAGAGCATGGATTTGCTTGGGGCATCAGAATTAGGCACTGCAGAGCCTGAGCTCCCCAGGTGAAATGAGGTATGGGGGGCCAGACCCCCTCCCAGCTCCCCATTTCATGGGCAGGGTTTGTGAGCAATGGCTCTGGATTTGGCTTGCCAGGTTTAATTTGGCTGCATCTCCACCATGGACAATCAGTCTGTATGCAACAGCACAGAGATGGAGATGATGGATAGAGCTGCTGGCCCTCTGTGTCACTCTTGGGCAAGACAGGCTTCTGAGAGCCTGTGTTCACCATAACTGTCTGGGTGGAGTGCCTGTGTGCAGGGGAGACAGTGCCTACCAGAAGAGCAGCCATGTGTCACAATGCAGATGATTGATGTATTTCTGGGGGAAAAATAAGCAAAAAGGGTGCTAAGCATGTTGGAGGTGTGCTGTGATGTCAAACTGCCTGTGGCATTCCCAGTAGGGGCAATGATCAGCACTGGGTTTACTCTCCGTGCTGATTTCCTAGAAAGACTTTTATTGCTTTATTTAAAGCTTGCTTGCATTTTGCTGACAGATGCCCTTGCTGCAGTGCTATTGATTAGCTTATGCAACATGATGGATTTCAGACTGCTGCCACCAAAAAGAGCTCAGTCTGTGTCACAGTTTGGGAGACAGTGAGGGATTTAGTGAAAGCCTCTCCAAAGCCTGCAGTGGAGCTGGAGAGTGGGCACTGCCCAGTGATCCAAGGCAGGAATGGCCTGGCTGCAAGCAATACTGACCAACACATAAAAGTGTTTAAAAGCTAATGGAACCCTAAAAGGGAGATTAAAGACCACAGAAATTATTTAAAACTCAATTTGAAGCACACAACAGCCTATAGACTATGTTGCTTAAGACTAAAGGCAGATAAAAACAGAAATCCTCTTTGTGTCTCCAGGTTCCCAGGATGCCTGTAAGGGCAAATATTGTTGTGGGGAGATGTTGGGAGTGAGTCTGTTGCAGGAACAGACAGCTAGACTGGATATCTGCAGATGTGTGCAATTCATGCACCTCCACCCCTGCCCAGGACCTGCTGGGCAGGCACAGCCCCACAGCCCTGATGTGGCACAGCCTGGCTGAGCCATCCCTGCCAGCACTGAAATGTGAGGAGGGGTTTTTAATTTATTGTCAGTAGAGTCAGTTGAAACATCTCAGGCTATGCCATTTGGTGTTTTTGCTTTATTTCTAGCTTGGAATATATGTCTATACAAACATATAAATCAATGCTAAATTGAAATTTGTCCAAAACCCAGATTAGCATAAGTCTGACATTATTTTGCCACCAGAAATTAAAATTAGTTGTTTAAAATGCCAGATTGAAACCACTCAACAGACTGACATGTAAAAGAAGACAAATTTTGGTGACAGAGGCTCAGCCTTTCCTTCTAGAGTAAATTGTGATAATGCCACTGATATGCTTGAGGGAAAGGATGCCACCCAGAAGGACTTTGACAGGTGCAAGGAGTGAACCTGTGTGAATTTCATGAGGTTCAGCAAGGCCAAGTGTAAGGTCCCACACCTGGGTCAGGGCAATCCTAAGAACAAACACAGGCTGGGCAGGGAATGGATTGAGAGCAGCCCCAAGGAAAAGGACTTGGGGCTCTTTGTGGATGAGCAACTCAACATGACCCAGCTTGCAGCCCAGAGAGACAACCACATCCTGGGCTGCATCAAAAGCAGTGCAGGCTGCAGGGAAAGGGAGGTGATCCTGACCTGCTCTGCTCTGATGAGACCCCACCTGGAGTGCTGCATCCAGCTCTGGGCTCCCCAGCACGGGAAGAACATGGACCTGCTGGAGCAACTGATGAGGATGGGCATAAAGATGATCAGATATTTGAATTGAAAGAGGGTAGTCTTAGATTGGTTTTAAGGAAGGAATTCTTTACAATGAGGTTGGTGAGACTCTGCAATGCATTGCCCAAAGAAATTGTGGATACCCCATTCCTGGAAGTGTTCAGTGTCAATTTGGTTGGAACTCTGAGCAAACTGAATTCCCTGTCCCTGTCCATGGCAGTGGGTTTGACTAGATGTTCTCTAAAGGTGCCTTCCAATCCAACCCATTCTATTCTATGTTTTTTCTAGAAAAGTCAGACCTATCTTTTTACTGGATGCTGTTATTTAGTACCTGTGCTGTCTTTCAAACACTCAAAGCCCATGTGTATTTGTGGGCTTTGCAGTGGTTTCTTCTGCAGGGGGGGTTTGAGATGAGCAGGCTGCAGGGAGTGAATGGTGAGGCTTTTTCTTTCCTCTCTGTGTCTCAAAATTCAGCACACACGGACTGTGAGCTCCTCTGAGCACCAGGGTCCTCCAGCCAAGGGTAATAGCATTTTAAAGTTTTTCTTTCTTTCTACCCTTCACCGAGCATTATTCAACGTGATTTCCACAGTCCTTTTGCTGTGCTGCTAGCCCAGCAGTCGGCTTCTCCTCCTCATTGAGCTCAGTGGGAGCCCATACTAAAGTTTATTAGCCTGAAAATTAGCCCTGGAAAGATAAAGAGCTGCCAGAGTGCCAGTCCAACCACTGTGTCTCACATCAGTGTGGTCCCTCCCAAAGCCACCTCCGTTTTCCCACCATGTAGCCCTCCACCTTGCTAGATCTGGCTTCTAGCTAGATGAAAGTGGGATCTGTTTTAAGCATGGGCAGCCTTAGGTGCTGCTTCTAACCTAGCAGGAGTGAAGTGCAGCACCCACCCACTCCTAATGGGGATAAGTTGTGATGATGCCTCAGGTAACCTTGAAAATGGAGGTGTACGAGTTCATTTCCAAAATGGAAAACAACAAGCAGTGAATCCCTTTGTATTGCTTAGTTTTAAATTTAGTCTGTATACACTGACTGTTTTTATTGGTGATTCATCTGCAATGAAAGTTTGCATCATAGCATCAGAAAGTATATCTTGTAGCAAGGGGAAAGAAGATAGAACTCCAGACGCCTTGGCATCTGGTGAGATGGATGCAGCATTTCAGGCCTATCCTGGATATATAGCAATCAGATATTTTAATTAAAAAGATAATTACAGTCACTTTTTTTTCTTTTATATTGCATGGATTCACACCCACAGGTGCTTTTATTGTGAATCTGGGGGATAGAACTTATTAAGAGCTTGGCTTTCAAATAATAAATCTACAATATTGGATTAATTCCACAGCAAATTATTTGAGCTGGGGGATACATCCTGCTCTTTCCATTCAGTAAACATGCTTCCTGATTTCCATCAGGTTTAGAAGGGGTGGCACCTTATGTGACCTGGAGCACTCCCAGGAGCTCCTATCTCCAGTAACAAATCCTTCAAACCTTCAGCAAACACACATGAGGAGGTTCACAGCCTCCCTGCAAAAAGAAAATAATTTGATATTTCATTCCAGTCTCAGACCACTGTTGCTATTTCTCATTCCAGACCAACGTGGGAAATAACTCCATCACTATCACCAAAGGAAGTATGTTGCAAAAGCCCCAGAGTAGTTTTTATTTAAAATGTTACTATCATAAAATTCCAAACTATGAAATGAAGACCTTGGATTCCCATTCAAACATTACCCATCCCCCTTTTTAAAATATATTAGTACATAATCACAGAACATAAAACATGCTGCAATGATACAAATATATTTTTTGATACAGAAATTACAGTACATAATAAACCATGAAAACAAATTGAGGCACTAGACTGAACATCAGTTCTGTTCTGCACTAGCTGTGAAGCTGATAGACTCACTTTCAATGAACAAAATAATACTTGCTTGTTTAGTAAACATAACTCTACAGGTCATATCAAACATGTGCTTTGTTGTGAGACATCACCAGGGTTGCTGCTCCTTTCAGGACCACAACACACCTACACAACACGTGTCACTGCCACAATATGAAAAATAATACTTTTATTGAATGTACAACTCGAAAAAAACCAAACCCCTTCAGTTATTAAATAAATAATTATTTCATACAGTGGTTAGTTTATATTACACTGCATTGGCCATTAGAACAAATGAAGTTTAATAAATAACGCCCGGGAAGGTCTCATTTACGCCTCCGCTCGTAATTCTGTGCTATGCTCCCTTCAGAGGACCCTGCAAAGAACGAAGCAGATTGAAGCACAAGGAACAGCCCTGCATGAACACCAGCAAGCACAAGAAGTGTCAGAGACCTGCAGCAGCAGGTGCCAGTGGCGTGTTTGGAACAGAGACCAGGGCTCCTGGCCCATCCCTGAGCTGCCTTGATTTGGCTTCACCTCTCAGACTACACTGTCCTCCAGAAGGCTGAAGGTCTGAGCAGTGTTTTCCACCTCTCATCTCCTGAGCTGCTTGAAGCACCATTAACTCAGAGCTCCTTTATCTCCCAGTAATTTATCTAACTGATGGGATCTAAGCATTCAGGTCAATTTGTGGCAGAGGGTTTCTGCACAGACATATCCACCTTCCTTTCTGTGCAGTCAGCTCTTTGAAACTCTCCCTGCCCACAAGCCCTGCATACAGGGATAATTTTACTGTACCCTGCAGCAGGAGCCAAGCTCCTCAGACATACTCAGACTATCATGCTGACAAGCTGCAGGCTAAAATAGTCTTAAGTAACATATTTTATGCTTAGTAGTGGTAGATCTCTCCTCCTTGCTCATTCAAAATGAAAGTAAAATCCAGAGAGCCCTTCTTGAGCAAGGCTGTCCCCAAAGCAGGGATTGAGACATCAGCATCCCCTTACCCTGCTTTGGCACCTGAGGCTGTAAATCAGCAAGGTGTCCCTCACACCCAGGGGCACAGCATGAACTCCTGCCCATTACCAGGGAGCTCAGGGGCTTTCTGCAGAAGAAAACCACAGCATGGGGTAAAGGTCCTGCCCAGTTAAATATCTTCCAAAAGGGAGAAGTGAGGGTAGTCCTAACACTTGCTATTCCTGATCTTGCTTTTATTACACAGTCCTTAGGACCTACATTCTTCTCTAGTGGAGTAGAAAAAACTTCTTACCATTTCCCCCTCAAGGAATCAGGCAGAAAATCTGTGAATTCTAGTTTTACTTGTCAAACAGGTGTTACATAGCCCAACAGAGAAAAACATCATTGTTCCCTTTTGTCAGAAATATCACATAACAATATCCTGACTATAATAGCAATTTTGAAATTAAGGCAATAAAATCTTTGCATTTTTTAAAACATTTTCCGTATTTTACATTCTCATATTAATGTAAATGTAATCCCAGTGGAAACCAAACCAAATTTATTAGTTACAGGCTATTTACTTTTGTGATAGAAGACATATTTACAGGTATTATGCATTTAATAGCTATTGCCAGTGCAGAAAATTGTACAAAATTATTCATGATATGTAGCAATTTGCAAAATAATGCAGAGAGCAATATTACTAGTCTTGAAGGGGGTTTAATTGAAAATAAAAGTTACTGACAACCATAATTGCAGAATATAGATCACAGCATGTATCCACATAATATAAAGGTGTCAGCTAGCAATTTAACTTTTATCATCCATTTAACAAAACAGTGAGAACTATTTCAGAGACATTAAATACATATTAGGTTTTTTATTTTTTTAGTTCTTATGCTGGAGAATCAACTGATACTTTATGGTTCACAGTGAGGGATTTCCTCAGTACAGCCCTACAGCACAGGGAAGGAAGGTAGAGCTATGGGGAATCTCCAGTTTCCCACAGGGATTCTGCACACGAGGGGAGAGGAGAATTCTGTCCCCTATGGATGCTATGGGAAAATAAATTCCCAGTATCCTTTCAGAGTTTAAAATGCTTTAGGTGAAGTCAAAAACTGAAAGAGATTGTGAATGTTGAACAGCCTGATCTGCAGAATGAGGTGATAATGGCAAAGTTCTGTTCTTTCACCTTCTACTCCAACTATTAGGAATAAGGGTCTCCAGAGAAGATATCCTTTTACCTGATGAGATCTGGATTTAGACCACAATTTATGTGACCCCTGCATTTTCAGCCTCTGTATTTTTCTCGATACCTCATTAAAATTTAGGGTTTTTTGCTTTAATAGCACTTTGGGGACTAGCAGAACATGTGAGGACAGGGCAGTAATGAAAGTGCTCTGGGGAATTCTACCTGAGCTTGCCTGCAGCTCAGACCAGCCTGGTCATTTCAAGCATTGAAGTGAAGTGAACTCTGAAATATCTTGGGTGACAAAGAAAATCCTGATTCTTTTCCAGAGAACTCTGGATCTACACTATATGAAAACTGCTTCTTCCATCCGCTGGGAGAGAACAAGGAGGCAACGGAATGAAGAGGCTGTGTATCACCAAGTATCAGATTTTATCAAATACATACCAGAATTTAAAGATCTTTTGCCCATAAGTCCAACAAAGGAGTCTGTTTTATGCCCTGAAAAAATATATTTAGGGGTGTTTTAATACATTTTAACTAGGCAGGCTTTAAAAATAACAGTTTCTTGCAAGGAAAGGAGACGGGGTCTGAAACTGTTTGTATCACAGACCAATTGTTCACACCACTCAGACAACAGAGAACAAACAGCAGTCTGACTAATCAGACTGAACAGGATAGACCAAGGCACAGGCCAGTTAGTGGACATTTTCTCATTAGGTTAGATAGGCCTTTGGTTTTGGGGTTTTTTAAAAGTAGAATGGAAAACCAATGGCCATTAATATTGCAAATCTTGTTTCTCTCCTGGTACAATTCCTTCTGATCTGAGCAAATGCACAAGAAGGCAGTGTCTTGGTATAGCCTGCATTGGTGTGGTTCATCTCCTCTACCTGTTGTTGTTTTATTTCTGTAACGTGGAAGAAATTCCTCCCTCACAGGTCAGGTGGAGCCCTTATTGGAGAGGAAGCCAATGGGATTCCATGTCTAGACACGTCTGAGCTAGACAGTCTGGCTCTATTTTTGGAATATTTATAAGTTCAGGTATTACTTTCCTGTCCCTTTAGTAATTCTCAATACACTGGAAATGTAGAGGATAAATTACTCCAAGTTTAGGCCTACAGTACATATCAGCTTATAGTGGTAGCTGTAGTTTTAGATAAAGAAGGAAAATGAACTTTTCTTCTTTATGTAGGCTTTTGAGACAAACATAGAAATTTCTCTTTGGAAAGAATTTTGCTTGGTGAATTCATACACAAAGCAAGATATTCAGACCTCACATGTATTAATTCAAACTGAAGCAGTTTCAGAAAACTATCATTTCTTACTTTAGTCAGGAGGTAATTTGGCATGAGCTTTGTATCAGACTCTTTATTTGGTCTTCCAATACATAACCCCAGAGAAAGCATCTTGTGGCTAATAGAACACTGGGACAGTTGCTGGCCTCTGCAGACAGAGGAGGTTTCACAGAATATAAGATCATGTTTACTTAATTAAAATCTTCCAGTTTCTCTTTAAACATCATGAGATAATTTCAGAAAATAAAACTACCACTGTGCAGAGCAAGGTAACACCCCAGTGCTGATAGCATCCCCTGCTTGGTGTTACACAGAAGGAGAGCAAGACACACTTATTAATGGGGCAAGACATGGCCCTTCATATGTCAGCACATCATCAATCAGCCCCTGCTGTGAGCAGGAGTCTGACTCTCAGACAGTGCTGGGGGCACAGATGCAGCATCTCGCATGTGAGAACATGGGTGCTCCCATGAAAGCATTCTTGGGGACTTGGGAATTCATTATTCTAATTTTCCAGATTTTGCCATCTAAATTGCTCCTCTCAGAGCTTGGCAGTAAGCCTGCCTCGCCAATGAGAAAGGCTTACAAAATCCCCCCTCGGGAAATAAGAGAGAGCTGCAACATCCGCACATTAATATGGATTGAAATCTCAAAGCTTGCAGCAGCTCAGATGAGATACAGGCTCACAGTGGCACTGAAGGGGAGGTTTCAATTCTTTAATAGATCATTTCTTCACCAGTGGTGCTACCAGTCCCTAGCTGAAACCAGTCACCTTCTAAATAATCCTGTCAAATACACTATTCTCTATCTGAATATCTTCTAATGATTACTTATAATATTTTTATTTTTTAAACTTACTTTTGTGAGAGATCTGGCCATATCCTGATTGGAAGAGGAAAGGAAAGAGAAAAAAGACAAAAAGAGTTGTTAAAAAAGGATTGGCATATATATATGATGCTACTGCAATGCTTCGAAAAATCAGATACAAAAACTAACCTACACATATTCCACTTAAGGAAATTATAGTGATGGTTTACAACTGCATTTCTCTTTGAAGAGACTAAAAAACGTGTTTCAGCTTAACCCACAGAATTTAGATTAGTTTAGCTTCAATTTCTTAGATCAATTTTTGGTTCAGTAAACGTGTAGAAAACATGACAAAAATTGTACACTCAACCAATTTCCATCCACACTTTGGTGATTCAGTGGCACATATGCTGACCTATGAATTATCATGCTATCCCTTACTGGGATTTACGTGTTGTAACAGGTACACTCTTAAGACTTTAAAGCCCTCTCTTTCCCAGTGAGTTTATCTCATATAAAACTTAAAAGAAACAACAAAACAAAAAAGCCTAAACCCAAAGTACCCTCACGGCAGCCTAGGAAGCAGATGTAAAACATTAATCCCGAGCTATAACAGTGTAAGGTTTGGGCAGGCACTGGGAGAAGGGGCGTGCGGAGAGGCGTGAGCAGCAGCCAGCCCCCCGCCCCGCTCACCGGCATCCCGCTTGCCCATGAGGCCGAAGAACTGCTGGGGCCGGGGTCTCCGGGCCATCCTCTGCAGGAAGTGCTCCAGGGGCAGCGGCAGCTCCTCCTGCGGGGCGACAGCGGGCGGCGCTCAGTGCGGACCCCCCGTTCAGTCCCGGCCGGGCAGGGCCCGGCACAGAGCCCCTGGCTCCGAGCCCCTCGCTCCCCACCCGCGGGGCCGCCGGGGCTCACCTTCGCCTGCTCGCTGTCGGACCAGTCGGACCAGTAGCTGAGGTCGTCGGTGGTTCCCATCTCCTCGCCCAACGCCTGTGACGAGGCCAGGAGGAGCACGGCGAAAGCCAGCGGGAGCCTCATCGCCGCCTCGACGTCCTGCGGGGCAGAGGTTGGAGCCCTGGCACGGGGAGCGGGCACAGCCCCGCACGGCCGGACACGCAGCGGCCCCGGGGCACAGCTGCGGACACGCTCCCTCGCACGCACAGCCCCACACGCACCGAGCTACACCGGCACCCCCGCCCCGACTGCTGCACACCCCGGACACACACACACACACACACCACCCACCCCCACCCACACCACA
>WBNO01021855.1:196002-270184 GCA_013400575.1 Peucedramus taeniatus
ACACACACACACACACACCCCGGACACACACACACACACACACCCCGGACACACACACACACACACACCCCGGACACACACACACACACACACCCCGCACCCGTCACAGCGGCACACAGCTCGGTGTGCTCCCCAGCGCACAGACAGACACAGCCAGCGGTGCCCCTTCACACACACACACACACACGGGAAGATTTAAACACTCCCTCACACGTCTAGACACATCTAGGATTCACAGCTTCCCATATACACACACACACACACACACACACACACACACAGGGGAAGACTTAAACACTCCCTCACACGTCTATGCACATCTAGGATTCACAGCTTCCCATATACACACACGCACACAGGTACATTCCCTTCATACACACATCCAGGTACGCGTGCATCCACTCACAAACTCATACCACGAGCTACACACCTTGAATGCTCACAGCCATGTAGGAACGTAGCTGTCCACACACAAACACAGAGACACATGTGTCCAGAGGTGCACACTCATCCCTTTGCACACCCAGACACACAAGGACAGGCACGAAAACATGCTGGCACACCCAGAGGCACACAAACACGGACAGGCACCCCCCCAGAGAGGCACACACATACAGACCGGGACAGAGACGTACACACGCACACCCCCTCACAACCACAGGACCAGCGGACCCCCCGCACACAGGCACGGCCGGCCGGGCTCCCGCAGCGCACGCACCGTCTGCAGCGGGGAGGGCGAGCGCTGCTCTCCGAGCGCATTGGCCGGCCGCGGCAGCGCTCCCCACTTTATATGCCTGGAGACGGGGAGGGCCGAGACAGCCTCATTTGCCTAAATGCAATTACCCCCGGTTTTATCGTCCCAGCCCCGTGACAGCCCCCGCCCCGGCGAGCAGCCCCCGCCCCCCGNAAAGGCGCGTCCCGGCGGCGGACGCGGGGTGAGGGTATGGATCTGAACGCGGGATGCGGGTGCGGGTGTAAGGGTGCGGACGCCGCTTTTCGGCTCTGCCACCCCGCCCCGCTCCCCCAGGGCACGGAGAGTCGCTCTCCGCTGCGAGCGGCACCGCCAGGAGGGAGAGCAGCGGGCAGGGGCCGGGGGCCGGCGGGAAGGGAGCCCCGGCAGAGGGGCAGCCTCCCGTGCCAGGGCCGGTTCCCTCCCCATGGTCTGTCCCCGTGCCGCTGCTCAGGCAGCCCCAGCCCACCGGGACTAAAAGTGAGGGATGCACGAAGCTGAGGAGGGCCTGACAGGGTGGGTGCCGGCTTGGGGCGCCGGCACCCCAGGTCTGGGGATGTCTGCCTGCTCAGGGGCTGCCGCCGCCGGGCAACGGGCCGGCCCCGCTGGGCTGGTCGCGGTAAAAGGTGAACGCCTGGAAAGGGTACTGAGCCAGTCTCTGCAGCAGCACATCCCTGCCAGCGTCCTTCCCCTATGACAGCTTTGTCTACAAGACTGCGCTTAAATAAGAAAGATTGTGACCCAGTGAGCTGAGGGTCACTCTTGTCACCATGGGCTGCTTGAGAGTGTGGTTGAGAAAGAGTAATTCGGAGAAGGGACTTCATGCGGCCCAAGCACCTGCATTGGGCACCGCTATTGAGAGCTCGAGCGTGGGTGGTGAGAATGCTCCTCATTCTGACTATCAACAAGCTGGCAGAAACCACAATGTTTACCAACTCTGGAAACCCAAACCATCAGATTTTCATGCTGCACCTTTGCAGCATTCCCTTTGATGTGTGAACTTTGAAGTCTCTTGAAGAAAAATTGTTTTCTTGTGGTTTTATTATTTTGTTTCTGTTTACTATAGTGACATCAGAGCACCAGTCAGATACATCAAACCAAGCTTGCCAATCCTGCGAATATTCCTGAAGCTCGTGTCTCTCAGAAATATTGAGAACTCCCAACTTTCTATGAAGTCACTTTCTATCACTTGGGAGTCCATGGAAAGTATAAATTTGAGCTGAAATATCCTATCTTTTCTAATTCTCTGATTCAATATTTTACCAAAATGGATGTAACCATAACTTGACTTATGAAATTATAGGGATTTTATTTTTTGAGAGAGCAAGAGAAGAAAAATTAAAAAGGGGTCCTTTCCAGTCTTCAGAGACTTTAATGAATTCAAGTACTTTATCTCAGATTTATCTAATAGTTCAGGTGGAAGTGAAAAACTGATTAATAGATCAAGCTCACTTTTCTCTTTCTCAATTTTAAAATAAATTGGCTGTTTAATCTTTCTTTGACCTGCAATAGCCAGACATTGCACTATGAACTTTTCAGAAAGTGAGCAGATTTCATGGCTAATGAGCAAAGCTGATTCCTAGGAAGATTTTCTGAGTTCCTTTTTTCCATGTGAAAAGGACATAGAAGGCTCAAATAAGGAAGCAAGCTGAAGCTCCTGCCTTTGTGCTGCCCAGTCCCTATCCTAGGGATGTACTAGAGCATGGTAAAGTGCCCTTTGGGCACAAACAAAACCCCATGTTTCACATATTTTTTCACTAGGTTCTCATAAATATAAAGCTGCTTCCCTCACACATGATGTTGGCAGCTTTATATCTATGAGTAACCTTGTGAATAAATATGTGAGCTCAAAGGCAGGTACAAGGTGTCTTTGGTGAATATTCCTTCTCTACCCATGCTCAGGCCACAGACCCCACTCCTCTGTTACAGTTAGATCATGTGATTTCTAACAGCCAGCTTAAAGATTTTTGGTCATGAATCAAGAGATCATTAGATCCAAATGATCCAAATAAGGGTTAACATTTCCTGTGGAAGTGACACAGAAAGCTGCCTTCAGAGTCCTTATCCAGACATTTCCTTAATAAGAATTAGGAACTGGACTAAAGGCACTTGTTGTGGCTTGAATCTCAACAGTAATGGAAAACTATTTGGGAAGCAATTGCCTGTGAAACACACCTCAGAGAATTGGTTTTTCAGTAGGCTTAATGTGATACCTCCTGTGTGATGATCCTTGTGAAATGTTTATTTGAATTTTATGATGA
This sequence comes from Peucedramus taeniatus, assembly GCA_013400575.1. Lineage (NCBI taxonomy): Eukaryota > Metazoa > Chordata > Aves > Passeriformes > Fringillidae > Peucedramus > Peucedramus taeniatus. The sequence continues at coordinate 198,994 of WBNO01021855.1, forward strand.
TGTTTTGGTTTCCAGTAGAAAGTCTGATCATTGAAGGTTAAGTTACATTGGCTGCTACACTGTTACCTAGTGATCCTTATACCATTAACAAACAGCTAAAGCGTGATGGGAAAATAGCAAATTGCATGTGTCCATATAAGATTTTGTGCAGAATACAGATTTGAATTTTTAAGTATGCACAATTTCAGAGGATTTGACATGAAATGAATGCATCTATCATTGTTCTTCAGTGGTCTTGTGCTATACAATTGCATACTGTATATTTAAACCTAGAGCCCAATTCTTGTGTACATTGAGATGTCTTTTCATCACTTTACCAAAGACACTCAAGTAACAGAGACAGCCCCAGAAGAGTTATTTTATGTTACTTCACAAAATTAGGGATGAGATGCAGTCTACCTGAGCACAGTGACCCTCTCTGTACATATACCAGACCTCAGCTCTGATTTCAATCATTGCAAGAAGACTGGAAATGTTCTTATCCAAAGATACAATTTTATGAACACTGGGAAGAGAAACTGTGATTGATGACCTCCTAAATTTTTCATAGGTATGTGTCTCCAGGGTAAATAGAATGATTTCGATTGCAGATGAGGGCTCTTTGTAACACAGTGATTTATTTTGCCAGTGTAAGATTATTTATTTGCAACGCATCCAAGTGGCATTGGAAAAATTAGCAGAACTCACCATCGTATCCTATTTCCTAATTAAGTGTGAACAGACTATTGAATTAATCTTTAACCTTTCTTGTATTTTAAATCTTCCATGACAAATTCATCATCTTCAATTTTTCCTTTAATGAAGGTTTGCATTTTCAGAGCATATGCTCGTACATGTAAATGCATATGAGACATATGTGGTAATTATGCATCTCTCTCTCTCTCTTCCCCCTTCTGCATCTATAAAGAATGAGTTCTTATTCTTCTGTCTGTGAAATAAAACATTCTAGGTTTAATTATATTTTGCTCACTGGCAGGAAAGGAGGGGAGCAGTGAGATTTTCATTGCCCCTTTCCTGGGCGGGCACAGGCAGAAGCAAAGCTGATCTTACAGTCACTGAATCATCTGCTAAGAGCTGAAAATGCAATGTTGATCTTTAATTCTCACTTTGAAAAGTTAATGGGTTTCCTCACTCTTCTTGTCCCTGTCATCTTTTACACTCCCATCACGGCTCTCCATCCCACCCATCCACTATTATCATCACATCTTATCTAGAGTGAGCTTCCTTTACCCTGATCTGAGGCTCACTTTTGTCCGCACTAAGTTAGACATGAAATTGGGACGTGGGACCAAATAGAAATAAATGTCAGGGTATTAAAATGTTGAATGTAAACCTACAACATGAATGTTGCAGAGAAGGTTGTCCCCTCAACCTAATATCTCTAGAGTCAATCATCTGCAAGAGAAGTAATTGCAGTCCTGTCAAACTTCTTGAGCTCAAGAGGGAGCATGTCCTTGGAGGGGAAAAAGCACTTTCATCTGTTTGGAGATCTCTGGGAAACAAAGCTGTGCAAATCCATCTCTAGATCTGCAGGAGCTCTGGGGGAGTTGGTGAGGAGAAGGGCCTCTAAAGACATTTCTAGATGTGTATTATTTCAAAACAACTGTGAGAAGAACTGGACTTGCTACCTGGAGATACCTTGCCATAACTCTTAAAATGGCTTTCATAAGAAAAATGGGAGATACAATATTTGCTAGTTTTGTTCAAAAAAGCCAACAGGGAACGACACTAGAACAGCACATTTCAATAGCAAATACAGGACAGTATTCCTCTCACAGAGACAGTGTCTGCTGCTTTTAACCATGAAACCAGGGGTTATTTTCACATTTGCCATCACCAACAAGATGGCCAGGGACAACCATGAAATATGGTACAAAATATTTCCAAAGCTGAGGCAGACTGTGAGCATCATTGGTCAGACCTTGACCAGGGAAAACCTGTAATTTGAACTCTCCTCACAGTGCAAAGGGCTCAGAGCAGCCAAGGAACAGATGCTTGAGGCTAATTAAGTTTGTCACTCTTGGAAGAAAACTGCTGACATCGCTTTGTTCTGATGCAGATCCTGGTTTTTGTTTTGTACTTATTGGTTTACAAATATATTTATAAATCAGTTGATTTGTTTCAAACCAAACCTTCTGAGTCTGAAGCTCACTCTGTAAGGCTTTTTGCTTCTGTTGGGGGTTGGATCTGTTTCTTTTGTGTTTGTGGAATTTTTTCCTGGTGGTTTTGCTAGGTAACTAATTGCTGGATACTTGTGGGTACTTACTGAAACAAAAGGGGGCGGCAGGTTGCTCCTGGGGAACAGCAGAGAACGGCAGTTGGGTCCGAGGACACCGCTCCGAAAGGACATGGGAGTGCTAGAAGCCCTGCTTGTTTTTCCTGCACTGGATTTTTCTCCAGAGGAAGACGGGACTCATCACCACTGGACTTTCCTACAGGACTATTTCCACTTCACAGACTGCATTCTACTACTCAAGGAGGATTTCATCTGGACTGCTTTAACACCCTGACACCCAGGGTGTCAGGTCACATCCCTGACTCTGTCAGGGCATTTTCTGGGGTTTTGTTGTTTTTGTTTTGCTTGTTTCTTAGTGCTGTTACATTTATATTTTTCTTTGTTTTGTCTAATATTCCTAGTAAAGGACTGTTATTCCCACTCCCAAATCTTTGCCTGAGAGCCTCCAATTGCAAAATTATAATAATCTGAGGGAAGGAGTTTACATTCTCTATTCAAAGGGAGATTCCAGCTTTTTGCTGGCAGGTACCTGTCTTTCAAACCAAGACAGCTTCAGTTGTCCAAGCTTACTTGTAAACTACCTCACAGTGACCTGTGAGTATAGGGGAGGATTTAGACTTCATCAACAGGTGAAAGCAAAACCCTGGCTTATAACCTGGGCTCAGTTCACCTTCCATGAAGCTTTTCTGTAGGAAGGACAATCTTTTCTACGACACTGACCTCAGCCTTAGTAAATTTTGCAGATGGATCATCAAAGTCAGGTCCTTGGCCTGTTTTCAGCACTGAGTGTCTTCTATCTGATCCTGCCACCAGAACCTGTCCTCATTGCCCTGACCTCTGGCTGGCTCCTGCTGTGGACAGCAGTGGTGCAGGACAATGGTCAGGTTGGAGTGATAGCCCAGGAAGGGGAAGAGCCCCAGTCTTATGCCATGGGAATACACAACAGCACTGCTTGATTATCTGGGAAAGCCATGGACATATCACTGTCCCATCCACTCTGTTTTGATCCCTGTGCAGCAACAGCCCTCAGTGGCTGGGCACAGGCCTGGGTAGCCTTGCCTCCCACCCCCACTTCCAGACCTTCTCCTGCAGGGATGATGAGAAATGTTTTATACTGGCTCCTTCTGCCAATTCCCCACAGCATCTCAGTGCTCATTGCAATGGCAAAAAAGGAATAGCTGCTCGTGGCTGCTATGATTTCTGATTAATTGAAACACTTTCTTAACTTGAGATCAAACACTGATGAATCATCCTCTTTTTTATGCTGTTTTAGAAGCTGGATAATTTATATGACTATACCTTCATTGAATATTAATAGTTTTCTCCGTAACTCAGTACATTTGAAAAACAGATTCAGAAATCAGCAGAATAAAAGGGCACAGTTTTGGCAAAATTTAAGTTAATTCTAATATTACTACAACTACCAGGTTTTTAGTAGTTATGCAAAACAACTTTTACAAATGCATAACACTATCTTCATTATTTGCACTTCTTGTGTCTCAGTGTACTCTCTTCTTCCTCACATATCTTCAACAGAAGTTCACAGTATCTCCATAAGTCTTTGAAGTCCTCAAAAATCTCACTTATGAATTTTCTACTTTGTGTTTACTTCTGTGAAAACACAAATCGTAAACTACTCCGTCTTTACAATTTTTAGGAGACTTCATTCTAATTCCTTAATATGTATTTGAAACCCTGTGTAACTACTTGTAAAAGTACATTGGCATTTTTGGAACAAGCACCCAGAAATTTTGTGTAGCAAAATTGATAAAACACTGTGTATGGTGAGACAAAAGTGAAGTAAAAAAAAAGAGATTGCTTGAGCACAAAATCAGTGGGAGATATAAGGAGTTCAGACGCCCAAATAAAACTGAAAACAAAAAGATAGAGAAAGGGAGAAAATGGCAAGACAGTTTTGCTGCTTTGATAATCACTTGAAGTAAAATATCTTTCTGTGGCCTGGCTGTCTTGTCTTCCAATATTGAATCTTATGATACAACCATATTTTAAAAATCTGTCAAGTTCTAAACTCATATCTGTGACAAGTTCATTTTAAAGTAGGTTACTTTCTGACAAATCCTTCAGCTGAAAAGACAACAAAAAGTGTGAAATGAATTTATAGGGATTATTTATTACACAGAAGTTTAACAGAAGTAGCTGCCAAACCAAAGAAGGGCTATTCATACTGGAATTCAAATGTGTCCTGAGGAGGAAGGTGACAGAACTGCTGGTGGATGCTATGGAAACTCAAGACTTTTTCATCAGATTGCATGTGAGGATATTTTACCTGCTTGTTGCTGTCATCCTTTCCCACTCACCCCACGCTGACTTCTCAGCAATTTTAAACCCTTGTCACGTCTGACGCAAATGCTGAAACAAGGGCTGAGCCCCACCATTGTTGGCAGGTAGGAGAGAGGGACAGCTCCTAACAGCAAGTCTTGGGGGACCACTTCCATGCCCAAAGAAATTAAAGAAGCTTTCTCTCATCCCACAGCCCCTACTGCTTGATGCAAAGTCCTTGATATGGTGGGATTCATGCTTAGATAATTTGCATCTGTTTCTTCTAGTATTCCTTTTGATGTTCATGATGAAAGGCTTGAGGGCTCTTTGCGAAGGGCTAGAGGAAAGGGCATGAGTGTCACAGAGCCTTGGGTTGGTCTAAGGAAAGAGGACTCCCTGTTGAGTGTTTGGGCCCTGCCTGCTGTGCCCTGTGGTGCCCTTAAAGTCATAGCTCTGTGAGAGCCCTCTTCCTCACCCGCCTTTCATTCATTCACATCTCACCCACCATTATGATTTTGCTCCCAGGATCTTCCTCTTGTTAGTGGAAACCAGTGAATGACGTGCTAACCTGGAAGCACCCATGCATTTGGGAGAGTCCTCACTTCTACTGGGCTTGTAGTCATCTGAAATGAGATACTGGTCTGCCTGAGACTTGCTAATTGCTGTCCAATCAACAATTCAGACAGTCTTAAGAAATTAATTCTTTGTAAGTTTGAGGTATAAAATAAGAAGCAGTCTAATTAAGAAGGTGAGAAAATCAAGTCTTTTAGGAATGCCTACAAGAAAACATCACAGGGTCATAACTTGGCTAGAAAAAAAACCTTTCATCCCTTCAAGGGGTGATGCAGCAGACTGTGTCATTCTCAAATAGAAAGCCTGTTTCTGCATACCACCCAGCCCTGCTCAGAAAAAGGGCTGAATTCCTGCACTTTGCTGAATTCCTTGTATTTCTGCTCACTTGCAGCAATAAGAGTTGGTTCTCATCTAGGTTCATACTCCATTTAAGGCAAAACTGTCATATTTTAATTAATCAAGAGATGCATGAGAACTTCTCTCAGAGTGACCATTCAGACCCCTGCTCTTCCTCTATGCCATTGCCCTCACAGATGCATTGTACTCTGTGTACACAAATAGTTTGGTAGTTTGTATCTATCATAAAAGTGTACCCTGAACAGTTTCCTAGACAGCTGATTTACCCAGGACATCCAGAATAATGGATTCAGACAGAAATGATGAGCAAATTTGCAGCTGTGGTGGCTCCCACATAACATGCCAGCTTGCAAGTTCACTTGGCTCTCTGTATCCACAGCTGCACACAGAGCTGGGGGCACTGACTGTGCTGTGCACAGGCAACACCACCTGTCCGTGGCCTTGAATGGGAAAGAGGAATGGCTATTTAATAAAATGTACTTCAGTTGGTACAGTGTTTGTCCAAATAGTGGAAACATATCACATGCCTTGCATGTGTTCCAAATAGTGGAAGTCTTCCTGTACTTTCATATGCAATTAATTATAATAATTATTATTATTATTATTATTAAAGAGGATTTAGATACATAAAAACAAAAGGACTACAGTGTTTAAGTTTTAGCTGCTTACTAGAGTTCTTCAGGGAATGATATTCAGGTTCCTACTTCTCCTGACCAACACAAGCAGGAACAAGCAGATGCTTGAAAACAGAGTGCAAACATCCAGTACACAGTCAGACCACCAGGGGTTAGTCAGTAGAAAGTGTGGAACACTCCTACCCTGCCATCTTCAAGTTAATAATCTCATCAGCTGTTTGTTCTTCCTTGAAAGTAAAGATCTAAGCCCCTCCACCCTTTGGAAAAGCTCAAGGGAATTGCTGTTGTCTTTTCAAACGCCGGGAAAGATGCCACTCATTTTAACGAATTTGGGAAGTGGATTACATATGGATCTACCATAATTGGTGTACACTCACAGCACAATGCATGAAAGGCAATGCATATTGCTCAGTGATTCATTCTTAGCTTTGGAAAAGGAGGGTGAAGGCATCAGCAGTGACCTTCACATAAAACTCTGGTTAGTGAAAATAGACAGAAAGGTGATACCATGCTCAGCAGGGCTGACAGATGCACTGGTACCTTCATTGCAGCAGGGAAAATACTTTGCTGATAATATTAGAATGATATAAGATTTATGCCAGAATAAAGATGTGTACTCTAAGGCAGCATGTTGAATAAACATGGTCCAAGTGAAAGATGGAGTGGTGGACATTTTCCTCCCCATCTTAGAATGTAGCTAGCTTGTGCTTATAAAATGTTCACGTCTTTCTTGAGTAGCTGATCCAAAGTTTTGTGCAGCAAATAATGAGAAACATGTTAAATATGTTTGGACACATCAAAGTTAAAAATATTACTCAAAGATCTGAGGTCTATTACCTCAGGACAAATTATGTATTCTGTTTTTCATATGTTCTCAAATATTTTATTAAACATTAGTGGTTTTCTACACTTTTGATACTTTTCCCTTGATATTTTCCTAAAGAAAAACAGAAGATTACAGCATTTACTTTCTGAATCAAACTCTGTATTTTTATACTAACTTTTGAAAGTGAAGGTTTGTCTTGGGCAGATTGGTTTGATTACAATTCTTTTATTAGCAACAATTCTTTTATTAACATACAGCCAAAGTCTACACACAGGGTCACGTGTACAACATGGAAAATAAACAACAGGTGATGAAAAGCCTTTTCTCTTAAAAGCATCAATAAGCACATTTGCCAAGGGCTAGACTAATTTCACCATCATTATTACTTCTACATTAAAGGCACTTTATCTCTTTTGTACCTTTTAAGATCATTTTTTTAACCATTATTTAGGTGTGACTTTCCACAGAAGTAAAGCAGAGATTAGGAGAGCGCATGCATAAACACCACTTTAATCTCCTTGATGTCAAAACATGCACAGATTTATCTGGTGCCTTCTCTTCAATGGAGATGAGTCTGTGACTTTTTTCTGTGGCTGTGCATCGTGAACAGAGGCTCTGATACTACAAGTAATTCCGGGTCTTTTGTGCTCCAAGGATCTTCACAAAGGCCATGGTTCCCACATGCTCCCAAGACCTCTGGAAAAGGATGTGAGTTCTGCTCCTGAGGAACAGAAGGTGGCAAACAGAACCAAAGTGTGAAGGCATTCAGGAATGTCACATGCAGCCCTGTGTACAGAGAGTATCTTGTGTGTCCTAAGAGAAGACTGTTAAAGAAGTTTTGTTGATTTCCTGAGACAGGAAGATGCTGATAAGGGGTCACCAAAATGTAAAAATCACCTATAAATGAAACCCCTTCTTCAGTTCTGTGGCCAGTCCTGAGGACCAGCACTTGCATAGACGGAAGAGTTTTGGACTTGGAGAAAGTTTTGAGAGGTGCTTCAACTTACAATGATTCCACAATCAGAACCTAGTGTCCAAGTCAGGCTGTTGGATGGAATCTTTGCTGTGGAAAATGATCCCCTTCCGGGTAGTGATACACAAATACCTGATTGAGAAGCACAAGAGTATGTGCTCTCTGTCTACCCATCACTAAGAAGGGAAGAGCAGGCTTGCTGTCCCTGATATAATTTTGCGTTTATCCTAGGATTGAGAGGGGATAGTCTGGATGACACCCAGAGATACATTTCAGCCTAAGTTCTCTGGTGGAGAGGGTGATGATCAGCACTGTGACAGGTTGGAGCTGGTTTGGGAAACATGACTTTTAAACCCTTTTTTCTTGCTATTCACCTGCAACCATTGTCCCACATATCCCCATCGGCATGGTGACTGCTGAGTGAAGAATGTGCTGATTTCACCTTGGATGCCTTCCTGTCACTAGTGCAATGGTCTATAGTGAAGGATCTGTTGTTGTTTGCTGCTGGGGTTTCTGAGGTAGTAAAGATCTGCTTCCTGATTTTGGCTCAACACTTTAGTACATCAGCAGAGAAGCAGTCAAAAAACAACAACAAAAAAAAGACGCTCATTTTAAATTAATCTCTTTTTGTTTGGGATAAACAGGAAGATGATGCATGAACAGTGAACCTGAAGAGAGCTCAATAAAGATAGCACTGTACTTCCTGAGCAAAGGGAGAGGTGGTGGTCAGTGACTGTTTTGGCACTTTATGTTCATGATTTAGGCCATAAAATGTGCCACCAGAGATGAGGGCTGCTGTGGTATATGGACTCAGGGGAAAGGAACTATTGCTTGTCCAGGGCTTCTAGTACAATCAAGAGATGGAAATGGTTATGGGGACTATTTCTACTCACTAGGGGAAAACAGATGATTTGAGTAATTTATCACTGTCTATTATATAGCAATTCCACTGAAGCTGTAGATGGTCTGAATATAACATAATGTTGCAGTAGGGTAATATAAAAACAACAGATACATGATTTTTCCCCCTTTCTTTCCAAAAAGGAGCTATTATATTTATAATTACATAGAGCAATAGTACTTTTCTGGTTTCTCCAAGATTCATGATACAAATTTCCTGCTCTGTTCTCATGCTTTTCTGACTGGCTGTATTTCACAGCTGAGCATTTAGAACCACTTTTGCTTAAGAAATGCTCCAGGGTGGGATTTGTCCTATGACAGTAAGGATGAGCTGCCTTTCCACAGGAGCCCTGGGTTTGTGTCTTGAGTCACCTTGTGATGCACACTGTGATGTACCATGGGACTGCCAGCAGTTACCCACAACAGGCACCTATTTGCATCTTCTGTGATTCCTCTCCCACATCCTGGTGATGAGCACTTAAGTTTTGCAGTCAGACAGAGTTGGTATATGGCTAAGTTATGTTCCTGAACACTGCATGCCAAATCCAGTAATATAGACATTGCCTATGTGATGATATTTTACCATAACTAAACAATCTATGGCTATATATTACATTTATACAGCTTTACTCCTGTCTGAAGGGTGCTTCAAGCATCCTAGAGATCTTAATCAAGATCATGTTACCTATGACATTCAAACACTAGAGAGTGGCTGCATCTTTCATTTTCAAAATAAGAGAATTTCAAATTCCCACGTTCACTGAATGCTCCAATGCCTGGCCAATTTGCCCTTAGGGATGTACAAAAACATTTTCAGGTTTCTAGAAGTAGAAGCAAGGGAAGAATGATATTGAAAACAGAGTAAACAGGAATAGTGGGGATTTGATTCTGTTAGTAGTGAAATGTTTATCCTTCAGATATTATGTTTTATTTTAGTAGGAAGAAGTGTTTTCCAGTACATTTATATATTACATTGTTCTGTCAGAAACCAGAGTTTTGATCTAGAAGACTGTGATGTAAAGAAACCTTACCTGTGACCCTCTCACTAGAGAGGGTTTTATACACTGTTCTGTCAAGTGCTAACAAAATCATCTTCCTGATAGTTCATACAAGCAGGATCTGGTGACTGTTTTAACTGGAAAGGTTTTATTTTAATAGAGTACATAAAAATGGAGGAAAATAAGGAAAACTCATGAAATCATAAGCAGCTTGCCATGTTAGGTAAGCTGCACAGTTTACTGTGCTGTGGTAGGACATTATAAAATGATAAAATAGAAGCACAAAATATGTTCAAGGATTTTTTCACTCAAACAATCTGTCCTGGTGAAGAAAGTTAACTTATCTTCAAAGCTGCATTTGCTCTTCCTGAAACATGTTGCAGTTTCTCCCTCTCAGTGATGAGCCATGCACAGTGTCTAAGCTGTCAATGCCATCCAAGTGTCTCAACTGACTGCAATCACTGTTCAGCATTTTACAGCATAGAGGGGAAAACATCACTCTCAAAGAAATTTTTCAAGAACATTTATCACAGTCAAGATCAGGAGTTGCTCAAGGAGAAATTATGCCATGAGAAGATAAATGGACAAGAAGCACAACAAGAAAAATGGACAACTTCCATACTGGTCCAAAACACCTGGGTTGCTTAAAAATATGAAGATAGGGGAACTCTTTGCAAGTGTGTTGAGAGTGTCTGCATAACAAAGGTGATGCACAAAGGCATTAAGCAAGCAGTTTTGGATTTATGCCACCAAATCGTATTTGAATTGAAATGGGAATGGACAGTGGTGCTATGCTGTTGTGCCTACCTACAATGTGCCAAATGCACCCATACATAGCATAAAATTGCTTTATCAAGGGTGGACCTAGTTTCATTTAAAGATAATTTAAATTTGGGGTGTGGAAGGCCTTTTCTCCCCCTTCCTCCACCTCTACCACTACCAAACAATGCTTTGATTAAATTATTCCCTCCATATTAACATTTTATCCATAGAATTTCATTCTCTTTGCCAATTTTGCACCAGAATTTATGTGTCAAAGTAAAATAATATGCAGGATAATTAATTTATTAACTAACTCATTCTCAAATTAATTCAGGATTTCTCAGCTTTTGAATTACTAAAACAATAGAAAAAAAAAGAAGATAAATGCTTTCTTATTAAACTTGTTAAAAGACTTTTCATATGTAAAATAAAATAGCTTTTATGTTAACAGGTCTGTTATCTTGTCAATGAATAAAGGATTTATTGGCCTAATATCCCTTTTTGCTCATAAAAGAATAGATCATATGAGAAATGTGATTTGGAATGAGTAATAATTTATTATTTCATTGTAAGCTTTAGCTCAGCTTCTTAGGAAACAAGGCTTGTATCATCATGAGGTCTGTGTGTTTCTGCATCAGTCCTTCAGCCCACTAGGAACATTTCTCAACATGATAGTCACAATGCCAGCCAAATATGGTAAAAGTAATGACTCCTGAAAGATTTTCCTCAAATTTCAGGAAGGCAGAGTGGCTGTCTTAACAACATGGTTGAAATTACTGCTCTGCATTGGACAGAAGGCCACAGGATGCGGCTGTGGAAAACAAAAACATGGCAGAGCCTAAAGAAACCAAATGCATGTATTTGCCTGCTCACTAAACAGTTTGTACACTTGAAGAGCTCCATATTCTGTCTTTAGACACCAGACTCATCCTTATTATTACAAATAATAAAAATATATAAGAATCTTTTCCTTCTGGTTTGAAGTCATGGAGTTCATAATGATATTTTGGGAGATTCCAGGTGGGTGACAGGTGGATCTGGCAGAATTGTCAGAGGATCTGGCAATTTTTCAGGCTGTAAGAGCTTTAGCATCTTTCACTGGTGAGTAGGTACTGGCTCACCTCCTCTCCCTCTCCCTCTCCCTCTCCCTCTCCTCTCCCTCTCCTCTCTTTCCTTTTCCTTTTCCTTTTTTTTCCTTTTCCTTTTTTTCCTTTTCCTTTTCCTCTTCCTTTTTCTCTTCCCTTTCCTTTCCTTTTTTTCTTTTACAGGACAACAGTGAAGATGGCCTAGCCAACCAAAAATTTTGTGTATTTGGGAAAATGAAAGATCAGCACTCTAGGGATGCAAGGGATAAATCTCACTCTGGGAAAATGATCTTCCTCATCAAGCCATCCTCCTTCCCTGCTGGGTAAGTATGGAAGAAAGGATTCTGGGATGATGCATCTTTGGTCTAACCCAGGTGGGTTCTCTTCAGATTTTGTGTTCAGATTTTGTGGTCTAAACACAGAGCAGTAACTGTGGGAACCATCCCCACTGATGCATCTGGGTGACAGTTTCAGGTTATATGACAGATTCTGGGGCTTTTTTGATAACATACCACAGCAGTGATAGCCCAGTTGTGACTGTGTATGCAGCTGTTTTCCATGCCTCAAGAAGCAAGAAGATACCAAACCATCTGAAGCAAACAGTGTGGTTTTCTTTCATGTTTTTGAAATAAAATATCATGCTATATCTGAAAGATCCAACCCGATTGTTTAAGCAATCCCTGCATACACACTATGAAGGATAGTAGCTGTCCTGATAGCTAGAAAAGAGTAAATAGTACAGTAGTCTTTATTTATGGAATCAGCCTGTGCCAGTGATTATAATTGCTTGAATAGTGCTTATGAGAGCAGTTGGAAACACTAGACTGAACAGCAGATTATTTTTCATTTGACTGCATTTATGCATGTAAGCTTATCTGTGTAAGTACTTGCATATTTACAACCCTGGAAAACTTATATTTCCATAGGAATAAAAATATGAGTCATTTACCATTCATAGTCACCATACTAAAAAGTTTCTGCCATTCAGATAAAATGGTGAGAACATCCCTTAGGTCAGGTTTCAAACCTAATTAAATTAGTCTAATTACATTAAGCAGTAGGAAACTCTTAAACATACTAGCTAGGTGGGTTAGTCACATAGAGAAAAATACTCTTTTCCTTTGGCAAGTAGACATTTAAAAATACAGCTGCTTTTGTCCTCTCTTTCTTTTACACAGAAATTTGTGCCTCCACAGAAATGAGCTGACTGCAAATAGTGATTAATGGTCATAATATATAGAGAGCTGTGTTACTCATAATCATATTAGGCAGTAAAAATAATGGTTAAATAAAATCTAGAAGCAATTTTTTCATCTCTTTTGAAAGTGAAGCTGTATAAGGAATGCTAAAACCTGTTGGCCATGGTTTTATCCAGTGAAATGTAGCTCTAAATGTGAGGAAGGAGAGCCTGCTTTGTGAGGAATTTTTTCCTGAAAGCTATTGCTGGGCAGTAAGGAATTGAGGAAGCAGATGTGTTTGCAAGGTCTCACTTTGGAAAGGAATTTACTGGTGTGGACATAATCCCAAATGAGCAAAGGGACAAGATAAACAAGACTACAATATGTGGAGAGGAAAAGAATAATAAGCTGAAAAGTTGAATAGCAACTGAACCTGGATGGAAAAGCAAATAAAAATTACATGGTGTTTTAGGAACAAGATCCCTTATAGTAGCATTATGTAAAGACAGATGACTGTATCTTGTTTCATTTTTAGATATTAGACTAATCATGAGGCTGTATTGAAGAGCAGTGCCTTGACTGTCAGTTTTTCCCTCCCATACAAATAGATACAAACACACACCTACACGCTCACATGAGTGATGGCAATATTGGTGATTAATGTGACAAATTACAAGGCACTAATACAAATTGTTAATACAGGGTAGACAATTACATCTGCATTAAAGGTATTTTAAATATATCAACATAATGCAATTATTTAATCTATTGAATCTATAGATAAATCTATATCCTATAGTCTGAAGCTAAATTTTAGACAGTAATATCTGTAGCAAGCATAGGGATATTCATAACACTAATGAATGTTTGGTTGTTAGTCAGGATGCATTCCATGCTTTACTCTAAGACAGAAACTAATTTACAAACCAGCAGGCTTAGATTAGAAAACCCAGTTAACTCAATATCAGGCAACCTAAGAAACTTTCCTCCTATGATTTAATGTCTTTTTTAGAGAAAGCTTAGTCTGGCTAAATTCTCACTTCTCAAGCAACATCAAGATACTATTACAGCCTGGTTTCAAAAGAGTCTTGATACAAGAAACTCATAATTTCCTACTTGTCTTTAAAGACAAATCTTCAAAACCATTCATTTTCTTAACAGGTTCCAGAAAACTGCTGGATCTATTACAGTTGTGCTTTGTGTCCCTGGAAGAAAGAAGGAAGAAAGTTCAGTAAAGGTTTTTTCTTGCATTTTTTAATGCTCCTTTTCTTATATCAAAGTGTTACATTATTTGGACTACAGTTACAAACTCCATTTGGATTACAGTCATTTTACAAAGCCATTTCTTTTTTAATAGAAGCACTCTGAAAAAAATAGTCATAAACTAAAAAGAGAAAGAAATACATGGAAAAGACACGCTTAGTGTAGTTTTGTGATTGTTACAGAAAATGTAGCCTTTACTGGAACTGAAGTAAAGATATGAGCTATGTCAAGAAGTCCTGGACAATTATTAGAAAATGTAGTTTCATCTAATATTCATTACTGGACATCTAGAAATAACTGTGTTTACCTAACCTCCAAATGGAAGTCCTAAAAGGGAAATGAAATCTCAAAGAACTGGTTTCTCATTTCTGACAAAGGTGAGCATTTGCAGCTCCTGTACTCCTTTTAATGCCCTGCAATACATCCTCTCCTAATTCAGATCTCTTCCCCAAATTTTTTTCTCCCAGTGGACTTGTGTTATTTTTTCTGCTTAAAAAAAGGCCAACAAATGTTACAAGTATGGAAGTGAGCATTTTCTGCCCTCTTCCAGAATCCCCTGTACCTGTCTGTAGAAACTCAGCTAAGGGAAACCAAGTTGCCTTGAAGTGTTATCCCATCCCTTAATTATGATTAACTGCTCATAATAATGGCCCTTTTTTCAGTATTTTTTGTATCTCCAGCTTCCTCATCCTGGTGATTTTTTTTTCTGGAAATCATCACATGTATGTCTAACAGCACAGCAATAGGAAGTGTTTAAATATCTCATGAATGTTAACACACACTACATGATCAGAGAGGATACTGGTGGGTTACGTGGATTTCCAGGCTGCACCTACTCTAGCACTGCACTCACCCTTCCACAAGTTGCACAGTAGGAGCTTGGCCTGATTTACAGCAGAAATTGCATGGAAGTGCCAGAGCAGATCTGCTGGAGCACAACCAGGGCACATTCCAGGCTTCAAAGAGGAAGGAGGGTGAAAAGGATGCTGCTCTCCCTTTGGTCCTCCCCTTCCCTGCAGCACTGACAGACAAATGGAAAACCTGAGCTGGGACCAGGCACGCCAGAAAACTCTGGGAAATCTTAAAGCAACTGAAACAGAAGCTTTACATGGGAAGTAGCAGGAAAAGTTAAACCTAAGTGCTGCCTTCTGCACTGCTTATAGCATCAAGTACAAGATGTTCGTCTGGGGCTGCCAAAAGTTCAGCAGCTACATCCTCCTCTCAAAGCCCTGAAATGCAGCCCTGATGGTGGGACTGAGACAGCCTTTGGCAAACAGGGCTGTGTTCAAAACTCAGAAATGGAACCACATCTTGCATTTTGGATGGAGATGTTTGTCAAAATACAGTTTTATTGTAGCTGCAGCGGAGGCTGAGGCTGTTGCTTAAAACCCCATCAAAACACTGAAGAGTGGAAGACATATTTCTGTTTAGAAAAGAGCACAAGTCACAACCAAACGGACTGTCTTTTCCACATCATTAATATTTACAGTTTTACACCTACAACACCATTCACAGCCAAAACCACTGCTCATCAGACTTCATTAATATTCATAGGTGCAAGCCAAGTAACACAACTCACAACTGCTGTCTATTCCCAACACTTCATTAATATGTACAGCTCTATAGGTGATTTTTTCAACTTATATAAGTTCACGGTGGTAAATCATAATACTACAGTTAACTTACACTGTGACCATTCAGGCTAAGTAGGATCTTAAAATAAAAGCTGGGATATGAATTAATGTTACAATCTGCAATAACTTCCATTCTCATACTATTTAGCCTTGTAATTCATCTTGAATTGAATAAAGGATTTTCATGTGCAGCATAAAGACTCCTTAAAAAGTAAAACTGAAGCAAAATCATGTCTGTGGCCTACTATGGTAGCAAGACTTTTACCAGAAATCATTGGCATTTTCATTATGAATCCAGGCATTCTTAGCAGATGCTACAGACTGGATTGTATTGGTGTAATAAAGTAACAAATTATTTGTATGGATAACTAATATTTGATGCAAACTTTAGTGTCTTACCAAAGGCCATCCCATGCATCTTTATTTAACAGTTAGATATTTAGTCTAAACTAGTTCCCAGAACTCGTCTGCACTCAGTGGTGATAACCCAACACCTCTGGAGGACAATTCATGCCCTCTACCCGAATGCCTTTTTACTCTCTTGTCAAAAACTAAATGGTCCATTTCCCAGCTGCCTGGGGAAGCTGTAAGAGTGACTGTGGGATGTGGGATACAGATTTGGAGACAACCATAAATCATGTGAGGGCAGTTTCCTTATCTACTATATATTTGTATATATGTATCTAAAAATGGTTCACAGTTCTCTTATGTGTAGATTAACGTTGCAACAAGCAGAGGTCTTTTTAATAGTTTCAGACTAATAAAGTGAGTAATAGAACTTTATTTCAAATTCACAGCCTCTACATTGTATTAAAAAAATCAGTCTACAGGCAGGCACGGTTAGGTCATGATCTCCAAAAATATCACAAAATCACAGAATCTGTTAGGTTGGAAAAGACCTCTGAGATCATTGAGTCCAACCTATGACTGAACAAGGGGATGCCCTTGTCATCCACTGAGTCATATCACATCACTGAGTGCCATGTCCAGGCTTTCCTTAAACACCTCCACGGATCGTGACTCCACCGCCTCCTTGGGCAGCCCATTCCAGTACCTAATCACCCTTTCTGTGAATAAAATCTTCCTGTTACCCAACCTAAACCTCCCCTGGTGCATCTTAAGGCTATGTCCTCTCATCTTGTCACTGTTTGCCTGGGAGAAGAGACTGACCCTCACCTGGCTACACCCTCCCTTCAGGCAGTTGTAGAGAGTGATCTGGTCACTCTGAGTCTCCTTTTCTGCAGACTCAACAACCCCAGCTTCCTCAGCCACTCCTCAGAGGGCTTGTGCTCCAGACCCTTCACCAGCTTCGTTGCCTTTCTCTGGACTTGCTCCATGTCCTCCTTGAATTGAGGACCTCCACATCCTTCTTGATTTGATGGGCCCAGAACTGAACACAGTACCTGAGGTATGGCCTCGCCAGTGCCAAGAGAAGGGGAAGAATCACTTCTCTAGTCTTGCTGGCCACAAGTCTTGTAATTTCTGATACAGAAAAGTGATGTTTCAAATAATTCAAAAATATTTCTCACACCTTGAAAAACCTGTAACTTTTTGTATTCCTTTTCTCCTTTTGAAAGACATAGACATAACTCCCAAAACACTTCATTTAGTTTCAAGATACTTTAAAACAAGCCATGGAGCACAAAAGAAATGTAGCAGGAACAAATATGCTTCATTGTTGGCAGCAGCTCAGCAGAGGTTGAAGATGCTGCTAAAGGAAAAAAATGCAGTTGATGGACCAATGATGTCCCTTGCCTTGCAGGGAGAGAAAGACTTGCAGTGCAGCTGGTCCCTTTTACTTCCTTCAATGCTCATCTCTCAGCCATGCCCACTCCCAAGATCTGCCCAAGTGGGATGTGATATAAGTTGTCAAATCCTGCAGAAGCATAATGATGCTTAAGCTACCAGGCACTTTATGGTGCTGATGTATTAAGTATGCAAAAATTAGCTAATGTACAGAAGCTACTAGTGTTCATCCTTTTATACACTTATGCTTTCAAACTGAGCATGTAGCAGAATCCATTCTCCCACCCACCCTGCCTCTTGGGTGTAGAAAAGAATTCCCTTTTCTAAAAAAGAGAGTTTGGGGGCATTAGCTAATCTTACAGTAGGACAGCTATTGTTCCAAGTGCCTAGTATTTAACTGGAGAGACAGGCTGAGATAGAGAAGAAAAATAACAGTAAAGCTTTAAATGCAAGTAACAAACAGGGGTTCCCAGCTCAGGCCTGCTCTCTATTCACTTGTCTAGAAGGGCTCTGAGGGGTCTGACCTATGACTCAGTGTTGTGGGAGTGCTCCAGCATCCACCTGTGTGGGTAGTGCATCCCTACCCTTGCCTTACATACACAGACATATAAAAACACTTCACTCTTGTAAACCTCAAATGAATGTTCAGAATTATGTGGCTTTGCTCCATAAATTAACATTTACATTCAAAGGAGCTCTAACCATCTGCTGAGGCAACTTTTATCTCTCTCTGAGGTGCTGCTTGGCCTGAGAATCTGTCCCCAGCTCTCCTTTTGGGTTTTTTTTGCATTTTTGATTTACACTTGGCAGTAATCTTGAAGGGTGGTAGACCATATTCCAAAGGTTGGAGTAAAAGTGAGGAGAAGGGAGCTTTCTCCTCAAAGGATTGTCTGAAGACTCTTCCAAGCCAAATAACAGCAGCTACTAGTGTCGATGAAATCAGGGAATGTACAGAGGAATCAGTGGAGAACAGTAAACATTTCTGGCTACACCTGTCAATGGCTCTGCCCATAGGCAGCAAGCAGCACTAGAGACAAACAGGAAGAATTACTGAAGAATAATTCTAATCTGAAAGCAAACAAATTGCACAAAAAAGAGTCACATTGCTTGATACGACAAGAGCACAGGTCTGGGTTGTAATGCTTGAGTCTAACTCTTCCAAGTGCTGAGAATTGCATCTGTTAAACAGGCATCAGGAACACCCATGCAGTCTTGTTTTCTTAGCTCCCACCTCACATCTCTACTCACTGTTGTCTCTTTCTTGCATTGCCCAGGCTGGGCTTGATGGAGAGAAAGAAGTGGGAGCAAAGCCTTGGTGTTGTGCTGCAGCTGTGGAGCGAGTCTTGGAATGGAAGACACATGCTCCAAACTTCCCTTTTGAATGCCCTGATCCTCAGCTTGAGCTTCGTGTTGCATTTCCTCTGTCCATCATGTGAAGTTACATGCTTGGGGCAGGTTGTGACAGGATAGCAGAGGTTTGAGAGGTGTGTCACTGGCATAATGGCTCTGAAACCTGAGCACAGCCCTCCCAAGGAGGCCAGGATCTCCTGCAGAGTTACTCCATTTTGCCTTTCATCTTACACGATAAATGCATTGCATGAAAGATTTTGTTTACCTATCAGAAAGCAAAGCAAGAGTCTCTGTGAGTTTAGGGCTGAAGATGAGAGTGACTGAGAATGTACTGTCAACTAGAAAAGCACAGAATGGATTAGGGTATCAGCCTGTCACAATTCTCTGTGGCCAGAGAAGAACTGGCCAATGTTTGAGTGCTCCTCCTACTCCAAGTACTGTAGCACATAGCACAAAGTTTGGGGAGGTGAGCAGGGAACTGCTCGTAATAAATAATTTTGAAGTATTTAATGAGCTAGAGAGACGTTTCCTTGGAGGATGATTTATGCTTTGCTATCTCTGCTGTTTACTTCCAAATGGTGTCTTAATTGCTTTTCCTCCTACTTGTACCTCAATTAAAGCCTCTCTTCACTTTTGCCTTCATTTTCAGTGCATCACTTAATTTTCCTTATTTACTTTTTAATTACGATCTGGCACTTTTTGCCTTCTGTAAGCTCATTGCATTGAAAACTCACTACTGTTTCTTGGGAGCAGGAAAATGAAATTTGTTTGCTCCAGAAAAAATTAATTTGACTCCTTGTTTTGTTTCCTCTCAACTAATGAAGCCAATGTGGTTTGAATCCCTGGCTGCATAAAATTATTTTCTGGGATCAGATACCCCCTCTTCTGTAATTTTTGACAATGCAGGTACAGTAAAATTAATTCTCATCTGCTAACAGTGTTTTCTGTAGGATAAGTCAATATCTGTAATAATAATGTATAGGATTTAAGCAATAGCAGTAGTATTTTCTAGTTTGTAGAAACTAGAAATTTACAATTTTTCTAGTTTCTCTTCTGCCAATGTCCCCTTGGCTATGTGCAGAAGATGTACGTGTATCTTCAGAATAAAAAAATGACATAAACATGTAATATATTTATGCTTATTGAACAACCAACCATGTAGAAAAAAGAAGTAATGCACTCATTAGCATGACTTTTAAGCAGATGCAATTTATTCATGTCCTCATAGGTCTGAACCATTTCTTTGCTGTGATTTTTTCAAGTAGCACTCTGTTTCTGTTTTCCATATCATCAGTTTGTGAGTAGGTATAGGTGAATGCGATGCCTACTGTCTCTTTTCCAGTTATGTTTAAAATATCATCACACAGGGAATACTAGATTTTGGGTTTCCAAGGGGCAGACCCTAGACCACCACTGTGAACAGATTGCCCCAGAGCAACTCCCTCTCCTCCTTCCATACTAAAACCCCAGCCTATCTCAAGTGTCTCTGCACCACTGAGTGGGGCTGCTTCTCATTCCTTCAGCAGGGGGGAATGTGTTTCAGTAGCCTGGAGTGTGGTCTTGTGCACTACCTGACAGAGTGGGGAAGCACACAGCCACCCAGCCACTCTCCTGGGCATTACAGTCTTCAGCAGACAGTTGATCATAACACAGAAGTGGAGAGCAACCTCCCAGGAGACCAGCTAAGTACTGAATAATTAAGCCTATGTTTAAATGTCTATGTTGACAGTACACTCCTTCCTCACCAGCTGCTGATACCACTGAAGTCCAAGAAGAAGCGCAGCTCGAAGAACAGTGAACAGGAAAATTTGAATTCTATGGAAATGAAAGAAAATATCCTTACTCTGTCATTGAAAGTGTTAATAACATCTCATAAGATGAGGCATATCAGGGACATCCCATATAAATTATTTATCCTTGGTGCAAACCAACAATCTCATGCTTCTAAAAGTAGACGCAGTTATTTGTGTTCAGCCACATAAACTTTTATGTTTGAATTCTTTGGTGCACTTGGTGTATTTTTAGGACTGAACCCAAGTAATTTCAGTCCTAGAAATACATTTTACACATTGGTCTTACCAGTTACTTAATACCTCTCAAAATCTCCAGGATATATTTGTGTGATTACTAAGGTGCAGGTTTGTGGTATAGTTTCATTTGGCAGTAATGGAACAGTAAAAATAATAAGGCACTAATAGCTTTATGAATATTTCTGGTAAAGTCATGTAGCTACTATTGGTAACATATTATTCTATTTTGTGAGTGTTTTAATGACTTAGTACTTTATTCATGCAAGAAGTTGAAACTCCTGGGTGTTTCACAAATATTTGCATGGATACCTCCCTGCCCTCCAGAACCATGATTAGACCCAGGTCCCACTCTAGGTTTGTCTCTAAAGAAGATATCCATTTGGAGAGTAAAAACACAGGACTAGGATATATCACTGATGTTTTACTTAAAATGCATTAAATACCAAGCAGTGAGTGCTATGCAAAGGAGGAATACAACAATTCTTCAAGTTATTTATTTGAAAAGAAAAATTTAATCAATTTGTGTCTGGATGAGCATGCAAGTCATTTGCACACTGCCTGGCAACTGGTTTGACTACAAAGAATGTGCCAGACACACTCTGCTGAATCCCATTGCACCCTCAAGTCTGCTCACAGTCATTTCAATCAGACTAGCACCACTTTGTTTATAATTTTCTCATGCACGTTGAAGTGTGATTATGGGGGTAATAGAAAGAGTTTTGAAAGCTACAATAAAGGTGTTCACTAAGCTGATCTCCAGCTTTAATGAATGTGTTAGGACGTCTGCTGGAATTGGTGATTTTCAGAGTTTGAGATTATAAATTGGTTTCACTGTAATAAAAATGCTCTCTGCTAAGATATGCTGAATCCAGGAATAATTGATCATAAAAATGCAATTGTTCCAGAAAGAATAATTTAAGAAATCCAGTCCATTTAAGAAATACTGTTGCCTGCCAACAGTGTGAATTGAGAAAAAGAACAAAAAAAAAGTAAGTTTCTTAGCAAGATTTCCAGCCAAAGTGCTGATTTCTCATCCAAACCTATGACGTTGGCAAGTACAATAAAACCCTTCTAGTAGATGGATGGTATATATACCCTTTCTTAGAGAATAAGAATGTAATGTTAGTTACCATATTTCAAAAAAAAATATAATTCCCCAATCTACAGAATCCTGTGATTATCTTCTTTTGCAACTTTATGCTGTTTTTTAGGTCTGTCCTCTATGCTTAATAGTCAACTATGATTTTAGTCAGCTTCCCGTTGTGATACATTAGAAGGAACTGCTGGATCATTGTATTGTTCCAGAGCAGATAAAATTACTTTGGTTTATGGGAAGCTGCATATGATTCATCTGGTTAAACAGATGATCAACTGGGCAAATAAATAAAATATAATAAAATATATCCTTTGACTGAACCATGTATTACTGTTCTTTACTCTTACTGAAACATAGCACAAAGGCAAAATAAAAGCTAAAGGATTTGGAAGAAAAAGTACAGCCAACAGGTGAAAAAAAGTCTTTGCCCTAAAGAGCTAATAATCTTGTATGATTTTCCAATGCCACGTCCCAAACTAGGCCACAAACCCCATCCTTCTCTGAAATACACCTCAGTAAAGCAAAGTCATTGTCCTGTGATCATGTGTCCCTCTGGCCCACACTCAGAAGCTCAGAACTGTCCTCACAGGCACCTAAAATAACTCCACACATCCACACCCTGCTCCCGTGGGTCTGGCCCCATGTCCTGAGCTGGAAACATGGGCCCCAGCATGGGCAGGCTCCTGGCAGTGGATGTGGTACTGGGACAGCTGCCCCTCCTGGGTTTAGTGAGCCTTAGTAGCTGCCTGTGCTTATCTGCCAGGGAAGTCCCCCTGCCACAGCCACCATTTACCCTTTTCTAAGACACTTTCTGTTCTAGCAGCATTAGACCATAGCTTGGGATCTCCTGCTGCTGACAGAGACACACCCATGGGCTTACACAGAAAATTCCTGCCTTTCTGTAGCTTTATAAAATGAGAAGGAAGCTTTGTCCACTGTGCAAAACAGAGGGAGATAGTAAGGGGACAAGAAATACTCTTTGAACAGAAGAACTTGTCAGCTTCACGATAAATATATTTTAACTCTGAGAGCAGGTTGCAGCATGGACTTACAATTTTCCTTCCGTTTTCATTGTACCACCCCAGTCCCTGACACCAACACTAGCATACATTTTCTAGGAACTAACATCAGATGATCCCATGGCATGCTATTTAAAGCAAAATATGGCAAATATTTCCAAAATCATCCTTGTTAGTACTGTGAGCATAAAAAAGCTAATTCTGAATGAGTCCCCCTCTCAAGATTGAGAGCAGACCCTCATCAGTAAAAATCCCTGGATGGGCCCTAAAATGACTCACCAATGCATGAAGTAGTGTCTTTGTGGGAAGAAATTGTCTTCAGATCTAATTTGGTTTACTCCTTTCAGAGATGTAGGCCTGCAGTGACAGGAACAGTGGTTGCACTTCAGAAAACAACTGGAGGTAAGGGAAGCTGCCAATTTTGCCAATTGCTGTGGAAAAATCTGTGTCAGGAGAAGGAGTGGATGTCAGCTAAGGTATTACTAATAAACCTTATTTCATTGAAGTACCTACAGACAAGGCATCTCATAGAAACTTGCTTCTCCTCTGGTATGAGTCCATCCTGGTCAGAAGAGGGTAGCATGAGTGTCCATACAGCACAGCAACTACTGCCAGCTGGTTCAGGGCAGACACTCTAATCTGGAACATTTTCCCTGTTTCTAATTTCACTGCCCAAAAGAAGAGTTCCCAACAACCTTGCAGGATCTTGCTGGCTTGCTACAGAGCTGCTTTTTGGGAAGATGACTTTGGTGTCTTGTTGCCCAGAGTTACTGACCACACATCTCCTTGGGCTGTGTTTGTCTTTGGATGGCTGGCAACCAATTTTCTGAGCCATCAGGAGAAGTTTGTCTTTCTGAAAATGTGAGGAATAAGAATTCAACCAAGTCTTCTTTCTGCTACTGGTGGCCCAAGGAGTATTGCCACTTTCCTCATGACCCACTGAGGGTCCACAGAAAGCTTTGGCTCATGATACTGCTCAGGGAAGCTCTGAGGGAGGCACCCAGGAGTACAGTGCAGCTTTGACCTTGGAAAGTGCTGATAGTTGGCGTGAGAAGATCTGCACCCATGCCATGGAGGTTACCATTATCACTCTACAGTAGTGCTGTCTTAGCTGTCTAGCTAATGGTGAGTGGGTGTGAAGCATCCTAGAAGCCTCCAGTCCCTTTGTCAGTGTTATGCACAGGGGCTTGGACTAATCCTGTTGCAGATAACTTTGATCTTTGGAGTTCTGAAGATGTGGGAAGAAGACTAACATGACTGACTTGCACGCTGTCATTTACAAGGAGCAACATATCTTCACTATGTATTTTCCATTCCACTTGAATGTCTTCACATCCTTTTTTAAGGACACACAGAGCCCTCAGTATTTCTGTAATTGCTATACTCTGTGCCATAAAAACTGTTCTGAAAGAAGATATATCCAGTAAACACGGGCGTGAGGAAGCTTTTGTTGTTCATTTGTCACTGGGGAGAAAGAAGTAGTGCTTGGAGGATTGCAGCAAGTCAATCTGAGAGAGGTTTTTAAAAGTGTTTTTTTCTTATATTATGAAAAGTGATTTCACAATATGGGAGGTCAGAGTAGACTCTTGTCTTACACTGCAGTAGCTGAGGAGTTTGCTTACTCATTTTGGAGGCAATATTACTAAATCAAGGCAAAATTGTTTTGGTTTTTATCTTTCAAAAGGTAATTTTTGCACTTTTGCCATCAAAACATTATGGTGCCAAGTGAGATAGTTCCTCTAAAGAAAAGCTGCTACTGATCTGCTTGACAAAGAAAGAAGAAGCACCAAGATTTATGGGAAGGAATTTTCATTTTAATTTTGTGAACTCATACTGAGACACAAATGAAATTAATTTTTGCAAAATGAATGCAAGTTTGTCAACTGAAATTTTCAAAGGCTTTGGTTTTTTTAGTTTAGATGGCCTAGATTTTAGAACAGGGAAACTGCTTTCACTACTTCAGTGCAAGAATATACCCATGTGATAAAATTTGTTAAACTAATCTTTAGAAACAAAGAAAAAACAGGTAATTACTTTAATTTATGTCAGTTCACCTTTGCAGAATTGTCACCTTGACTGGAACATTTACTTCAACTTTCTGAGAAGAGAGTAAGATATTTAAATTTGCTCTAAATGTATAAATTTGATCAACTAGTTCCATTAAACAACAAATTGAATTGAAAATATGAGGATTACAGCTGTACTTGGGATAGAGAATTAAAAAGTAATTTCGCAAGACAAATGGGCTTGAGTAAGTGCTTCCTTCAAAGAATCATTTTAAGCATTTCTGGAGAGGTTTTTTGGCATTATATCTCTATTCTGAAAGGAAGGATTGTGCCCTAAATAGCGTGTCTTCAGGACTGTGCAATGAAGTGCTAAATGGTGGAGAACCAGCAATGCTTCTTTTGTTCACTTTAATGCAAAAAGCTTAAAGAAGAAGTGTTTAAGCAGTTTGAAAGACAGAAATCTGCCATACTGCAAAATGATGAACCTGTTCCCCCACAGTTAAAGAGTTGTGAAACCTTTAATAATATGGACATTTTCACTGTGACAGCCACTGATGTGGTAATATGTAAGTAGCTCATCCATCTTTAGTGATACACTTAGAGGCTTTGTGCAATGAAGAACTAGATGGAAATAGTTTTAAAAGTGCAGCAGTAAGAAGCTACAATTTAGCTGTGAGCTCTGCAATTACAATGTCTTGCATCAGCTGTTTACTGGGTCACTATGCTTGTTTTTCTCTAGGCTAGTGAAGTGCCCTGTGTTCATTTTTCATTTTTTACTGTTGATATATGGGTCTAGCTCTGCAAAGAAACTTCACTGATGACCTCATTTTAGGTGCCTCAATGAGAACATTAGTGTGCATCCCACTGAACCAAGCTTGGGCACCTTCTCATCTCCACTAGTGATGTGGAGATCCAGATCCCCAAGGGAATGAATCTGATTCTCACTGGCTGAGCAACAGCTGAAGTGAAAAAGCACCAGAAGGGTTCCAATGTGGGGTGGAACACAGTGCCTGCTGATGCCATTTTTGGGCTTACCTAAAACAGAGGCCAGACAAAGTGGAAAGAATAAATTTAAAAAATAAAAGAAAAATAAAAGAATAAAGAATATTTAATGAAGGGCTTTCAGGTACATTAAGGGCAGATGAAGCCTCCCCAAGGGGCTACATCCAAAAATGGATGATGGTCATGAGTTTTTCAGACAGGTACAAGTTCGGTCCACTTACATATCAGGGGTTAATCCTCCAATTACAGCTTCAGGTAATGAAGTCATATACCCCCAGTATGCTCATCCCCAGTTCACTTTTGTTTATACTTTTTGGGGCCTGAGGCAGTTGGGTGTCCTTGAATTTCAGGCCTAGAGGGACTGTTTTGTCTGACCAAAATGTGAAGAGAGCTAACTAACACTCTGTATGGAGTTTAGAATCATACACTAATGCAGTACAGGATTTGAAAAACATAAAATCTAAAATCCTAAGGCATCACTGGCACCTCTTTTGTGAAGACAGGCTGATGGGGTCCCAGCAGCTCAGGGGCTCATGAAATACCTCTGTACTGCTCTAAGTGAGATGCCTTATAAGTCTTACAGACATGCTCATGGACATTCTTAATGAGGTAGCTGAGATGACTCCCTGCTCAGGGTCCTGGCTTCTCACTGTCACAAACCTGTGCCTGCTGAGCAGAGCAAGGAGAGTACTTCAGCCACAGCTGTGACTTCTCTAGGAAGATAGAACCAGGTCCTATACATCTGAATCTTGGAGCATTTATGCTCCATGTTGGAGCCGGTCCTTTGCTTAGAATAATTTTCTAGAATCCTTTTAATTGTCACAACTCACTACTTTTGAGATATTCCCAGAGGCAACAACCTTAATAAAGGTTTTTTTTAATCTGTGGAAGACCTTCATTGCACAGATCTTATTTAGGGAAGTCAGTCTCTTCAGAGAGGTATTTATTTTTAGTTTATATTAAGTATGCTATTTATGTATGTTATAGCATGCAGTTTATTTCCCCCTCAAATACACTTGCAAACATAATGGCCACTGGCATACCTAATACATGTCATGAAAGTCCCCTAAAATGGAGAGAGTGTGTTACATGATGGGTAAAAGTAGGAATCTCTTTGCTTTACTCATAATACCAGATACTTCTGTGTTGATCAATGACTATTTTAAATTACTATTGTACTTTATTACTAGTAAGGAACAGTTTAATACATTTTAATATATGTTTTTAAAACCAATGGATATGATGTGTAAAATCTTTTGGATGGAAAAGTGTATCTTGTACTAAGAGAAAAAGTGCTGAAAATTATGCCAGGATGTTATGATAGCATTTTTGTCTATTCTAGAATAAAAGTGTGGATGTGCAGTTACAGACTGTAAGCAAGATAAAACCTGCTTTAGTATGAAAAGCCATTCACAGATCTAATTTTTAGACTTACTCTGAAGGACTACTTGAAAACCCTCTCAGAAAAGATGATTTGTCTTTGACAGGCCTGAAGGCACAGAACCTTACTGATATGCCACCAGTGATGGACCATTCTCAGGGAAGCCAGTGATATTTGGGGAAGAGGCTGCCCAGGGTAGGGCAGTGAGGTGACTACCCTGTGGCCCATGGGAGGCAGTCCTCTGGGAAGCACAAGAGTAGGAATGCAAAGGAGGAGGATGCCCCAGGATAGCAAGCTGCCTCTGCAGCTGGGGCTGTCTGTGACCCTGGATGCAGAAAGGAAGGCAGGATTAAGTCTCCCTGGGGATGTAGGGTTGTTTATACTTTCATCCACAAAGACTTTTTTCCTGTAAAATTCACTTAACTGCAGATAGCACTTCTCCCTAGTGCTAAGTCTTAGACCTTGTCTTCAAAACATGACATCACTTCTGCAAAATTTTAAGATCAGAATAACTGAGATGGATGAGAGTCTCAATAAACTGGGGCATGATATTGTGCAGGGATACCTGCATGTGTCTGTTCTGCATCAGGGTGATGGTGATTGGTGGTGCAGGATTCTTTCTGGGTATTACTGAAAAAGGCTCAGCTAGCAACACTGCAATAAAATAGCTGTTTTAATTAGGTAGAATAAAAGGAGGAATACAGATAACAAGCAAATGCAACCCTTCACATACTGGGGATCCTGCTTTTGTGCAGCATAGAACAGACCCTGGCTGCTTTTTCCCATGGCACACTGCATAGATCACATCCACAGAGCCATTCCTCCCTCCTCCTACACAATGGGTCCTTTTATTGTTTGTAACAAACAAGACCTTCTCCTGACAGATGTCTTTCATACCACCCACCTGAGTGGAGCACAGGCCAGCACTGGATGTTCCAGCAAATATTCCTTATGCCATCTACCTATGCTGACTAACATCTGGGCTTCTTAAACCCTAAGTTCAAGGTTCAGTAGAGCTGATATGACTTTCCCAAGGTCACTCATTCCTTCAGTACAATGTCTTCCACAATGGTCCTAATGCAGCATCACAACATCTACCAGAGGAGTACTTGGACAAAAAGGAAAAAAAAAAACAAACCCTAACTTTTAATGTAATTAAAGATTCTTTTCACATATAATAAGTCATAGAAAAAACTCCCAATTTATGTCAGGCAGGTTCCTCTAAGAGATAGGTGAAAAGGATCTAACTGCCCCAGAGCTTAAGCCTACAGCATGCCAAGGGATCGGTCAGAGCTCACTTAGTAGTTTCAGAGGACTCAGATTTTTTGGTAGATTGGATAACATCATAAACTAAATAATCTATCTAAACTTCTTATGATCTCTCTGATCATTCATCAGTCTGCGCTCAACTTCAACAAGAAAATTGTGGAATTTACCCAGAGAGATATTCCTTCAAACACCAGGTTAGTAACCTGAGCAAGTCCTTCCACTCTTGAAAATGTCCATGAGCGCTTTTGATGTGCTACAAGGGTGGAGTCTGTCGAGCTGCATGCACACAAACATCAAAGCAAACAGCAATGAGAGATTAATTGGTGTCTTTCCTGGTGAAAATCCAGAGTTACTATTAGAAGATATTTTCACAAAGTAAAGAGCTGGAAGCTTAGATGGGATCCCAGTGAGTGTGCTGAGGCAGAACTGGGTGAGGGTCTGTGTCTGACATGAGCAATGAAACCCATGTAGCTGTATGGGAGTACATCTTTAGCTATATGATGGCATCTATTTAACTTGCAGAAGGTGTTTTGTGAAAAGACCTTGGAGGACAAGCCTATTCCCTTTACAATACCACCAGGACGACCCCATCTTCAGCAATTTCCTCTGGTGTTATGTGAATCAGAGCATGACACTGAGTGGCCTCTACTTAGGTATTAAAAGAACAAAAAGATTTTCTCCTTTAACAAAGGGTAAGAGACAATCCAGCAATTAAAGCTTTTTTCTCAAAAAAGCCAATTGTTACTTGAAGAATTTTGGGTGATAAAATGCCTTTAATTAAACCTGCAGTCCTCAGGTTGGCAGGCTTCTTTTGAGATGTAAATGAGACTCTTGCACCCAGCATGGTGCTGCTGCTGCTGCATTCATCACCTAAGATAGTGGACACCTTCCTTGCAGTTGCCACTGCAATTTTCCTAGCTAGGCATCAGCTTCAGATTGAACAGTGGTATTATACAGCAGAATATCAACAAAGCTGGCACTGTCTGTCAACAATCTTATATAAAAATCAAGCTTAGAGCCCAAATCAAATAGTAGAAACAGGACGTTTTAATGTGCCAAAAGATGCCCCTGAGACATATGTATGCAAGGAAAAATGGAGAAAGGAGGCAAGAAAGACCATTTGGAAGCCCATCAGTGTTTCAGTTTTCCAAAATGGGATTTCTAATTTTTGCATGCTCAATGCTATTTTAGAATACTTGTGATGATGGGGGAGTCTGTCAAATCAGACAGGAATTGAGGGGTCTGACGAAATTGCTTTTCTAAACAAGATTGGAACAAAAGAAAAAGAAATTAAAAATAATCAACTTTTCTTTTCTTGTCTCCTTCCCTGTTTCCAGCATATGAAGTATAGCAATTCAGCATTTTAAAAATTGTCTGCTCAGACTAGATTTCCTGTGTCAGATCCATTATGGCCCTGCCTGATGGTAGCCTTTCTTTAAGAGAAGACAAACATCCTTATCCACAAGGTCTCTGCCACCATGAAAAACTTTAGTCCAGTATAGCTTTTTGAACCCCTAAATTCTCTTAGATAGGGTAACACATTTCTGGGAACACCACAGTGTTTGGAAATCGTGCTACATGCAGGACAGCAAGAAAATATATGCCATGAATTTGATAGCATAGCATTGCCAGCCTGTTGAGGGAGATGGTTGTCCTGTTCTGCTGTGCACTGGTGTGGTCTCACCTTGAGTAATGTGTGCACTTTTGGGTGACACAATATAAGAAAGATATTAAACTATTAGAGAGTGTCCAGAGGAGAGCTAGGAAAATAGTGAAGGGTCTGGAAGGGAAGCCATTTGAGGAGTGGCTGATGTCATTTGAAGCCACTGAGCTCATTGCAGTTACAACTTCCTCATGAGGGGAAGAGGAGGGGCAGACCCTGATCTCTCTTGTGACTGTGTGATAGAACCAGAGGGAATAGCATGAAGCTGTGCCAGAAGACATTTAGGCTGGATATTAGGAAAAGTTTCTTTTCTCAGAGGGTGTTTGAACACTGGAATAGGCTCTCCAGGGAAGTGGCCATAGCACCAAGCCTGACAGAGTTCAAAAAGAGTTTGGACAATGCTCTCAGGCTCATGGTGTGACTCTTGGGGCTGTACTGTGCAGGGCCAAGAGTTGGACTTGATCATTGTGGGTCCCCTCCAACTCAGAGTATCCTATGATTCTATAATTCTGTATTCTATGATGTCATTAGCTTTTTCTCATCCATCCCTGGAGTGCCTGCTGCAGTAATCAGCAGCATCAGCCACTTGCTGGAAATGGGTGATTTTCTATTGTTTGCAGGTGCATCCCTGTGATGCTATTTATTCTTGAGTGCCTATTGGGAATTCCTGACTGCCCAGGGGACTGGGCTGAAAGGAAGACAGAATGAGGTGAAAATCATGATCTCTCTGTCCTCCTTACCAACATGAAGTGAGGTCAATGCAGCAATATTTTGCTGCTATTTCAAACCAGCAGCAACATCTCTGTTTATTTCATTGGTAATTGTTCAAATTTATCATAAACTGGCATTATAGAAGAGTAAATACATTAGCACAGTAAATGCATGTCAGACTTGCTAAAAACATGAGGAAGCATTAGTTTGGTGGTCTGGGGCAGTGCTTCTGGCTGCTCCATGAGTTGCTGTAGAGGCTTTTCCCCAGCTTCTAGAGATGAGCAAAATGTGATTTCTGGGTCCAGCAGCTGCTAGGAAAGTGCCCTCTCTTTTTCCCAGTATTTGATGTAGGCAGCAGGCCTTTGGTAGCCAGGTGGTTGCCCTGTGTTGGACACAGACTGTTTCAGGGGCCTGCAGTGGACCTGCCTCAGGGCATGCCTGAGTGTACCATCAAGTGGCACCTCTGGAAAAACATATTTAAGAAAGGGCGAAACACCAGATCACAGAGAGGGGGGGGGAATTAAGAAAAATGAAAAACAGTCCTGCAAACACACCAGGGAAAGAAGCAGGAGGTGTGTGGGTGCTTTAGGCACTGGAGCAGAACCCCCTGCAGCCTGTGGAGAGGGCCATGGGGGAGCAGGTGTGTTCTGAAAGACTGCAGACCACAGAGACTCAGACTTCTGCCAGGGCATGGAGCAGCAGAGAGGAGCTATAATGGTAATTGATAAGTGATCCCCTTGTCTTCATCCTAAACCATAAATTATATCATCCTATTTTCTGCCCATGTCCAGTTAAGGAGAAGTGATAGCAGCTAGGTGGGCATCTGACAGCTAGCCAGTATCAACCCACCACATTCCTCTACCAGGAAGATTTTATTGTATTCTTTAAATCAATCAGACATACAATGCTGATACATTAAAAAAAAAAAAAAAATTAGAAATGGCTTAAAATGCAGGACTAACCCATTGCTTCCATATGGACTCCACTCCACTTTGGATAAAACACATGGATGGAGTATACTGAGTAAGGACAATGTATTGTCAAAGCAGGCAGTTTGGGATTTGTAAAGGCCTCCCAGTCAAGGTGAAAACACCTCATTCTGAAAGGTTTTTTGGAGGTAGATGGATTCTTCAGCACTTGCCACCCCTTTAATTTTGCTCATTTTGATCTTTGCCAGGAAGCTTTCTGCAGTGGTAGGAAATGTCCCACCTGCCCAGCATGCCAAGGATGGAGCATGGTCTTTAGTTTGACTGAACTTGTTAAATATCTCCTAGAAGTCTCAAAAGCAGAAATGTCTGTTCTCTAAATCCTATAAATGGCAAGAAACCTTTCCCCATGTGGGAAAGAATAAAAGGGCTCTTTAAAAAGGCCTTATTTTCTTCCTAGTAAATACTGAATGAAGGGATGTTTTCTTTAATGTAACCTTTAGCTTCAGTGTGCAGCAATGCTTTTACTCAGCTGGCAGCTTTTAAAGTTTTTGGCTATGCTTTATAAAAGACAGGGATGTACTTGCAAGGGTGATGGGAAACTGGCATTAACCTCTCTCTGGAGAAAAGAGAAAGGTCTGTGCTCCAGAATTACACAGTGCTACAGTTTAAGTAGGATGACCATCACATCATTGTTGGAACAATCATGAGGGGGTATTAAAAAAACAAATAAAGAATTGTGGCTATTGCTTCTTGATGTGAAAAGCCAACATCTTTCTATTTAAGGCTTTGGATGGGTCTGTTACTGAGCAGCCAGAGATGCCTTAGCAAAATTATAGACTTAAAGCAGGCTGAATACAAAACCTCATGTTAAAAATTGGCTGTACACCTCAGGTCTTTAATGAGGAAGTGAGCTGTAGGGGTAGACTGAAAATAAATGGAAGACCATTCAAACAGTCTTCTTACTTTGGAAAAACTCTGGCTCTTTCATTGTCTTGATACCTCTGTGATTTCATCAGATTTTTTGGTAAATATTCAGTAGTATTTTATTACTTTCTTAGATGAGCCTATTCATCTTGACCTAATGTCTAACACCTTATTTCTTAATTAATTTCATCTAGTTTTCCAGATAGCAATAACAAAGTATCCTGGGCTGAGAAAAGAAGCTGTAATTAAATTATCTGCTGGCGTCATGGACTGTCATGAAAAGTGGAAAACTACAATTAGATTATAACCATTGTCTCTCAATGCAATCTGGAATTGATGGCTGTTTCCATATATAATTAATGTCTATTCTTATTTAGAAACCTTGGGCCAGGCCCATGGCAATTATAAACTGGTGTTTCCTTACAGACTTCAAAGGACTACAGTAGCTCAAATTGGCTGAAGTACTGGCTACTCAGATTTTGGTGACTTATTTTGGGAAGAGTAATGAAGTATAAACTCCTTGAAGAGGACAGCTAAGCAGTATTGGCAGAAAGATACAAGGCCTTGCAAAACCACCTTTGTCTGGCTTAATATTGAGTTTCCCATACCTTGTGCACTTTAAGCCTATTTGTGCCTGTTTGTATCTCTGCTCCTGATATGCAAAACTCCCTTTCAGTGTTAACATTGAGCTTGTGTCTAAAGATTTTGAAAAAAATTAAATTATGGTTGGTCTCCTCCTCCAAGCTGCAATCCCTAGGCAATCTCCATTTTATTTTCCTTGAGGTCCTTCTGTTTCACTTCAGTGTGTGATGCTTATAAAATGGCCATACTGAGTTGATATAAATTTAATGTCATATTCATAATGAAAAAAAAAATGAGGAACATCACAACTTTCAAGCATACTTTGAGAGACAGTGAACATTCACTACTCTTATCAGAACTCAGTGAGAAGAATAAATTCTCGGGACCTTTAAAATTCTCATTTTTTGTCCTTGATAATCTGTTTCTGTAAGGACATTATGCAATTGATCAGATTGTGTTCCAAACAAGACAGAACTCACAGCCAAAATCCATAACTTTAGAGGCACAATACCCTAGTTTATACATTAACGTTTACACATTAACAGGTTTTACAGGAAAATGCAAAAGAAAGTTTTCAGCCTCAAAAAATACACTGGATTTCTTTAAAATCACCATATCCTTCGTTTCCTGATATCTCTTTCAGCAGTAAAGAAAGCCAATGGGAAAGGGATTGTGGGTTGCATCAACAAGGGCATCACCAGTAGAAATAAAGAAATCATTATCCCACTCCAGTCAGCACTTCTCAGCCCACACCTGGAGCACTGTGTTTAGGTTTGGTCCTCGTTGTGCAAAAAAGATGTGAACAGGCTGGAGAGGCTCCACAGAAGGGTCACAAAGATTACCAAAGGACCAGGAAGCCTGTTTTTTGAAAATGGCTGTGAGAGCTGGATGTGTTCAGCCTGGAGAAAACAGGGCTTAGTGGAGACCTTTTCACCATGTTCCAGTATTCAAAGGGTGGCTACAAAGAAGCTGGAGGCTCCCTTTTTAAAAGGAGTCACATGGAAAATACAAGGGGTAAGGGGTACAAGGTACTCCTGGGGAAAGTTGGAGACAAGAGGAAAACTTTTCACAATGAGAACAACCAGACACTGGACTAATTCTCCCCAGAGAAGTGGTGGATTCCCCAACATTAGCCAGTTTTAAGATCCAGCTGAACAGGGTGTTGGGCCATCTTGTCTAGACTGTGCTCTTGCCAAGAAAGGTTGGACAAGATGATTCTTGAGGTCCCTTCCAATTGGGTACTTCATGATTCTAAGAAATTCTTGAATATTTTCCATATCTATCCCTTTTGCCTGGCCATGGTCCATAATTTCACCCCATTGGCTGTTGGCCATCCTGTACCAGGCTACCAGTACACAGCGCCTCGATTTTCAGTCAAGTAGACAAGATCTGGGGGAAAAAAGGAGTCAGCAGCCAAAGACAACAAAAAGGCTGAGAAGATTCCTAGCCTCTCCCACTGGCCTTTAGCACACAGCTTTCCTGCAGCAGAACATCCTATTGTTCTGATTCATAAAGCAAAAGTGGATCATTTTCCCTGGTGTAATATTCTCTCATTTGAAAATATGCTTAAGGCAAGGCTGAATATTCATGTAATGAAGAATTTAATTCTATTAATGAGATGGCTTAACTCAATTTATTTCTGTTTGGGAATGTTCAGTATTTTGAAATTACTGTCATTTCTAAACATGTTGAATCTTATATTGGAAAGAGTGGAAAGAGAAGACAAACTGAAGGAAAATATTTTACCTTACCTCTTATCCAGCTTTTTCCTCAAATATTTTGTGTGCCATTTTGTTCTGCTTTAGAGTGAAAACAAGCTTCAAACTAGTGAAATTTCCTATAAAATTAAAATTCTGGTTGCCACCTTGCTTTATTATTTCCCTATCTCAAAATGCTAAATAAAGCCTTTCAAATTCCCAGAGACACTAAAGTGAAACAAACAGTTGTGGTTAAAGCAGGCTCCTCTCCCTTACTAGCTCTCTTGCATAGTTAATCCAGCTTTCCAAATAAGAGACAAGGAAGCAAACAGCATCTTGTAGTGCTATTGGCACTTAATTGATGGAGGAATAGGGCATCCCTCTCCATGAAGATTTGTGTAGTGCTGGCAGAGAGAAGGATCATTTCAGGAGCAGTGTGTTCTAGACAGAACTGATGTTTCTGCTGTATATCTTTTATCCTGATGATAAAAACTGATGATAGAAACTACAAATGTTATGAAATGTCCCCCCATGTAATTTTGGTGAAAGAAGTTTGTTCATACAAACAGCACATATATCAGAAAAGTAATAAATGAAAGGCACAGTGTCATTAAGCTGGGTTTTCTTATTGTAATTATGAGGTGTTTGTAATAGGATCTAAACAGAGGCATTAGACATTGATGGAACCATCAGTAAAAATACCATCATTTGAAGTCCCTTTAGAAAGTTTTGTAACACAGATAATAAGAGACCTCAAAATGAACTTTAAATGTTCATTTCCAGTCAAATAAACTCTTGTACAACTGGCTATATACCTTTAATGGCAGACGTTTTAATTTTCCAGACTTGGAACAGCACCTGACCCTTGGTGAAGCAAAACTGAGCTCAACAAAGACAGACCTGGCAAACACAGATGTCCTGCAGACATAGAAACTTCTCACTGACTTCTTTCAGGTACCTCAACTTTTCTGTGGCTTTAGCATGATTGGTTAAGACAACTTCAAATCACGGAATAGAATGAACTTAATTAATGCATTGCTTTGTATAAGCTCAGAATCTCTTTGAATTACATACTTCAGGTTAAATACATGAGCTGGGTGAAAGAGAATTCTTTCTTCAATATTGAGGGGCTTAGTTTACTTTATATCCTTTCACATTTTTAAATAATCTGCAATTTGAAGTAGTAGTTTTATGTGGGGGAAAGTGATTTCTGAATCTTATTGTCAGATCAAGGCTAAAATAGGTCATTGATTACCATAGGATAAAACAAGCAGATAAAAGCAACTTCTCATAGAATTGATTTAGAGCTATTTCTGCCAAGGATTCATACATCCTTCATAGCTCAGCAGGGTTGGTCTGAAAAAAGGCAACCTAACATTGTCTTAACCAAAAATCCTCACTTACCACTTGTTCTGTTTATTCTATGACTCACAGAGATAAGAAAAATAGGATAATTACCAGAGACCATAATGCTGTCAGCAAGCTGGAACATGCTTCATTACACCACAACATAATCACAGCTTTGCACTGAAGTAGCTGTGACAGTGCCAGTAATGAGTGGAGTTAAATTGTCATTTTTTATTTTAGACAGTCAGATTGGTCATAGTTTGCAATGTGACAATTTAGAGGAAATATATAATAATCTCAGGTCATTTATTATATGCACATAAGTGAGAGTGATAGGTTTTGCACCAGGGACAGCTGAAATCCATGTAGTCACTTAGGCCTTAGGCTAGAGCAGGGCTGAGACACTGGCTCATGATTTTAGGGGTTGCAGTAGGTCCAGAGAGGCTCTGGAGCCCTGTGCTCTGGGTTCAGAGTCTCATGAGGAGACTGTGTACTTCCAGGAAGTTTTGCCTCTGGGACCTGCTG
Organism: Peucedramus taeniatus; assembly: GCA_013400575.1. Lineage (NCBI taxonomy): Eukaryota > Metazoa > Chordata > Aves > Passeriformes > Fringillidae > Peucedramus > Peucedramus taeniatus. The sequence continues at coordinate 235,971 of WBNO01021855.1, forward strand.
GGTCTGGGTGCTTATCAAGCCAATTGCTGGACTAAGCTGGCACTTTGTTGCAGTGTCAACAGTTTCCATGGTGAATAGTCCTTCCTCTCTTTAATTTCTTTTCTAGGTTTAGGGGGTGCTAAAAGCAGAATGCACGGAGGGCAGCAAGGCTAAGTCTAATATAGTTTGCACTGCAGGGTCAGTAGGGATAATGTAACTGGATCTGGTGAGGGGATCATTCATTTTACTAAAGTAAGCCTCTCAACATCCAGGACAGTGATCCTTCATCTCTATTCCTTCCCAGTGAGACCCCACTTGGAGCACTGGGTCCAGTTCAGGGCTCCCCAGAGAAAGACATTGCCACACTGGAGCAAGAACAGTGGAGGGCACCAGGATTGGTGGGGGCTGTGTCACAGGAAGGGTAAGGAGAGGTGGGGAAGCTCCCAGCCATTAAAGGAGCTATTGATGATGGGAGCTCACTGTTCTCTTCAGCTGCCCTCTGGGAAGAGACACAGAGGGAGCCAGACTCTTCCCAGAGATGGACATGACAGAACAAGGAGTGGGTTACACCAGCTATGATGTGTGAGATTCGTAAAGTAGTAGCAAAGGCACCTCTAACCATGGGGCTCAAGACTAGGTATGAAAAGGAAATAAGGAATGAGCACATACTCCATTTAGTGTCCTATGTGGAAAATGGACCACAATGATGAGAATATGGCATATGGTGCCCAGCTCTGGTGTAAATATCAACTATCTGGCTTTTCTTCCTCTCATGACAATTCTTTGGAAACCATGCCAATGTATTGACAATTGAAATAATGTTAATGTTGCAAAAAACAGGGTTTATTGAAAGCTACTCACAGGCATCCCAGCTCTAGTGTGTCTGCCAAATGTATAGCTTGTTGTAAAGTAAAACACACACTGGACAATGGGAACCAACTTGTCAAGCAAGATATTCTCTCTGCCTATGGAAATGTGGGTCTGAGCTGGGGTGTCTCTCCTTTACTTCCAGAGCAACACAAAGGAACAGAGGAGATATTGGGTGAGAAGAGCAGGCCTAAGAAACTGCAGGAGGACACAAGGAAGCTATCAACACTACCAAGACTGCAGAAAGCTGTTGGGGAATGGGTGCTCATATAAACCCCGTGCTGCAGGCTCTGCCTTCAGCCCAGTAAATCACGGCTGCAAGCATATAAACCCAGCCCAGACTGCATGTCTGCTAGGGAGATGCTGATCTACACTCACCTGAGTGAGCAGAGCTTCCACTCATCTTGAGGGGGTGGGTAGATCTGCCCTCGGGACAGAACTGGAAACAGGCAAACCTTGATTTCTTTCTCTGAATGCAGCATGGATCACTTGGCAGAAGTGGGCTGGTTACCAGCCCCATGTACAGCTTCTCTGACAACTTCTGCTGACCAAGGAAAAGAGGAATCATCTTCCCTCCACAGAACTCTTCCATTTGGCAATCCTGATTGTTGGGAAAAGTACCAGTAGCATTAGCCTTTTTTTCTAGTCTTTCATGCTTAATTATTAAAATGTCTTGAGCCACACTGAATAATTAATACAGACTTTGTTAATGTCATGAGGGAGAGAAGTTGTTGCCTTGGAATTACAGTGTATAACTTCCAAAGAACAGGGACTGGGTAAGGAGGACATTTCTGATCCTGGTCAGTTACATGAAGCAGAGAGAGGCAGCTGGTGTTTCTGTTCTCACTCTTGTTTGCACCCTGGGTGGGAAGGACTACCATGCTGAAGGAAAAGGTATAAGCAATGGCAAAGTCTTCCTCTCATCCAAATAAAAAACAGCCTCAAGTGATCCTTCACAGTGAACGTAGAGAGGAGTTTTATAAAGCCAAGGATTTCTTCTTTGCTATCACTACTTTCAAAACAATTCCAGTTTTCGAAGGAAGCTTAGTATTGACAGCAGTATATATTTGACTCTGTGGAGACAGAAGTCATTCTGCTGTGCCAGCTCTGTGTGCTGATGAACAATCAGCTTTGTTACCCCAGTTACAGCAAAGAAGACCTTGCAGGAGGAGGAAAATGATCCAGTGAGTTTTACCAAGCCAGAGGTCAGGCAGTGTGGGCTTCCTAAATAAACCAATGGTGCTGGACAAACTTTCCTGAAAAGTCATTGCTCTCTCTCATGTCCCAGAAAACACCCTCTTCAACCCACATTTTGTCTGTCCTCTCCTCTTACCCCTCCTGGTCTTTCAGCCACCACTTGCTGCTGCCATACCCCTTGGACCATCTGCTGTGTTCACCTTCATATGTGAGACCTTGGAATGGCTCCTGCTGACCCAGTGAGGGAGAAGCACCCTGTGATCCTTTCTTGCAGCAGAATAATCTCCTGGGAAATCTTCTCTAGCAGCCAGTTGGGTTAAAAAACTCTCTCATATTTTTGGAGAGTAGTCATGTTCCTCCTGGCAGTGGGAAATAATGTACCAGTAGGAGAGGGAGAATCCATTGTCTTGGGAAGGGTCAGGAGGAGCTCAGAGTCTCTCAGCAGCTCTGCAGTGCCAAGGCTGATCTGGACAGACAGCTCCAGAGCATCACTGATGTCTCCTTGTCTGCTGTGGAGTGGCAAGCAGGAGCAGAAAACACCCCTGACAGAGACCTCTAGAACACTGGTGGGAAGTAAACCAGGGCATCCTCTGCAGTTCTGGCAGTAAGAGCCCCTGTGGAGAGAGCTGGAAACGTGTATCCAACCAGCATCAACCACAGTGGCCTGGGCCAGCTGTGAAACAGTCTCTGTGTGATCCTCTGTCCCTCTGAAAGCTTTATCTGTACCTGTTTTCTCACACAAAAAACCCAGCATGTGGATTCAAGTGGCCAGCACTATAAAGATTTTTTTGGGAACTGCTCTAACTGAGGCAGCCTTTGATGCATGGACAGAAACAGAGAACTGCATTTGCAGCAGCACTACAGGTGCTAGTTACTGATTCCTTGCACCTTCCAGTTCATTCTCTGCCATCCTTCCAAGGCAATTTTTGCAGAGGAAGGCAAATGACATTTCCCTGGCACTTCTGTTTGCCAGGGAATATCTGTGAGTTGTCCTCCAGCTCTGCAGGGTGAGGTGACTGTCAACAGTCAAAGCAAAATGTTAAATATCAAGTGATCCTGGAGTGCATAAAATGAAATCCAGGATGAACCAGTTTGAAGGATGACACAAAGAGATCTCATATGGTGGGAAGGCATTTGCTAGACAATGGCACTGCTGAGGAACACCACACAAAATCATAAACCTCCATCTGGAGCAACAGCAGTGGACAAGGCACATACCCTGAGTGAGCAGCATTATCACATGTTGCACCATGAGGGAGATATTTCCTCCCATTCACCACTGATGAGATTGCACATAATTGCCTTCTGGCTGAGCAGAGGATATTCAGGAACAGGATACTCCAATGCTGAGAGGTTTGGGAAATCAATCATCTAAAGGTCTTTCCACTCAGCTTAACACTGACAAGGCCAGATCCTCATTCAGGCAACACTTTCATTGATTTAACTGGGGTGTTTTGCTTGCAAAAGGTTTTTAGCATGCAGGAGAGACAGCCTACTGGAGCTAGGGGACACCCCAGTGCTTCATGAGTACTTTACAAAGATGAGGAAAAAAGCTCTCAGGATTTTCTTTCTCTGGTCAGAAATACAAAAATTATGGTACCTTTCTCCATCAAGCAAAATGTTTGTCAGCAACTGCTGGTCTGAAACCTGACTTCAAAGCCACAGGCATTGATAAAAGCCCTTTTCCTACCTGTCTGTCTGTAGGGCCATTAGGTTTGCAGCTAAAAGCTGATAGATGCACCTGCCAAGATTAGTCAAGCTGTCATGCAGAGTGAAAATTCTTCATGTTGCAGAAGCTTTTTTTAGGCCATTTTGCCTTTGGGAAACAGTCCAGGCTTGGATCTTATTTTTTGAAAGAGAATTTCACTGAAAATATGAAGGAGAGGTTCTCTGGTGTTTAGGAGCTGGACAAATGCTCCTTGATCCTTGAAAAATATTTCCTCTCCTTCCTCAGGAGGTTTCTCATTTGAGAGCTAAATCCTTTGCCATGGCTGGGGAGCAGGAGGAGGTGTATTTCCAGGAGGAGGCTAATTCTGCACACAGTGTTTCTGCACACTGTGGTTGGTTCTGCACACAGCAGCTGCCTGCCCTGGCCGCGCCGGCTGAGCGCTCTCACCAGCTGTGCCCTCCCACACTGGAAGGGGCTTACCAGGGTGAGGGGCCAAAGCACAGCTTTGAGCAAGTGCTGCAGTTCAGGACTGGTGTGTGAGAAGAAAAATAGGCCCTGAAAAGATTTTATTTTTAATTGAAATCTGAGGAGAAAATAGCATGGGAATATAGTGAGGTCTGTACATAGAACACAACAGTACAGGTCTGTACATAGGACACAACAACATCCTGCTCTGAGCTGAAGCTTTTCATCTTCAAGGACTCTGATTTTTCTCAGTTGATGAGGAAGTTGCACTCGGAGCAGCCTCCACATGCTGAACTCACAGGGCACATTGGTGCTCTGGGTGCGTTACCGAGCTGCACTGCTGAGAGCAGGATGCTGACACTGAGCCTGAGTAACAGCATCACGTCACATTTTTAATGTTGTGGCATAGTAAAACTGTTCCTAAACTGTGGGCTATAGGTCAGCTGGCACTCAGTAACACAGCAAGCTGGATAGCATCTACCTCACCTCCATCCTGCTTCCAGGGACAGACTTGGAAGTAAGGGATTCTTTTGGCTGATAAGAAGCATTAATAGATGAGACAGGCCCACTGTAAGAGGCACAAGGCAATATCATCTTTGTGACCTTTGCTCAGCACCTCAATTGTGCATGTAAACTGTATGCTAACAGCCAGGGAGAGAGAGCTTGCAGTTATGATGGCTTTCATCTGGATTTTTTCTCCCTGTGTTGGATAGGCTGTGGCAGGGGGAGCAAAGCATCCTTTGGCCATATCAGAGTGTTGCTCCAAACCCAGCTTTGGAAGTGGCACTGAAAAAGCAAATCTATAAATCCTCAGCACAGGACCAGCTGAGTCAGAGCCTTAGAGGAGAGTTAGGCTGTGAGTTCCTGGTAAGGAACATCTCACTACAACTGGCTGTAAGAGTTTAGAAGGTAATAAAGAATTTAGAAGCAGTAAATTACACAGTACTTTGTGGAGAGGTTTTTACAGCTGTGTTTGGGGAGGAACCAGAAAGAGAGGAAGAATATCTACCATATGTAGACACAGACATCAAAAAAAAAAAGAACAGGGCACTTTTGCTAGAATGTTTTCTGTGGTCATATGAGTAAGATCAGTGCACATGACTTGCAAATAATAGAGCACAAGACAATTCTTTCCCTCCCTGCATGTTTTCTTTGGTTATATTTGTTTTAATTACCAAATTATTCTCAAATGAGAAATGGTTAAAGTCCTAATGCATCAAGCAGTGGATGTTGACCAGGGTAGACATAGCAGTGTAGCTTTATAAACTCTTTTTTAGGGACCAGCTGTGCAGATTTCCCCCATCTAAGTGGTGCAGTCTTTGCTGAGGCATCTTGCAATGGCTGGTGAGCCTCTCCAGGCATATGGGAAAATCCTGTAAGCCTTTTGTCTTCCCTGGCTTATAAAGGTCAATGTACACTGACTTGCTTGAAGTGGATAGATAAGAAAATACAAAGTGTTAAAATACTCTTTTTCTTTTAATTCACAGAAATTCTGTGGTGGTTATGACCAGGTACCTGAAATGTACCCATAGAATATCTGATCAGTGCAACATTATCTGGCAAAGGAAGGGGTCTCTACCAAAGCACAGTCTAACCCCTGCAGTGCCATATTTTGGCAAAGAAAGTCTTCTTCCTTTGGGCTTAGAGATGAAGGTTTAGTCAAGTAAAATCTGTTCCTTTGTTTATTATTGTTCTGTGGGTCATAACAAGGGGCATACTCTTAGTGTTTTAAACTATCCACAAAATGTCACAGCAATGCTTTCCTTTGTGCATATTAATGGTAGATTAAAACTGAATTGCCACCAAAAAAAAAAAAAATGGCAACTTGGTTTCATAGAATAATTACTCTCAATTAGATATAACATTCTGCCTAAAGATAGCATGCAGATTCTCAAAGGGGATAAGGTGTAAGAGATCTTTCATTTTCCACTTTAACATTAGTCAGTCCTAATGGGGAATGAAATTCTGCAGAACCCTGTAATTTCCCTAAAAGCTCCCTGACTGAAAATGCATCTCATACTGATGTCTTCATGCTTTCTTCGTGTACTTGGCAGAGCAAGCAGACACAGAAATGACAGGAGAGATTTGTCCCTGGCTCTTTGCTTAATCATTTAAACAGATAGACCAGCTACTGTATTTATTCAAAGCTTGAGGTCATTTATACTACCATGGGTATGAAAACATAATATGTTGGAATTTGCTGCTGACACAAAACACTCCATCAGGTTGTGGCTGGGGCTGCTGTAGAGCTAAGACTTTTTCACAGTCAAAAACTATTACCATCTCTGTCACCAGGAACCTCTAGGCAGGCAAAGTCACAGGCCAAGCTAACTCAGCCTTCTTTTCATCTGACTTTGCAAACTGATTTTAATTATTATAATTAAAAGGCTGTCAAAAAGCATTTCATAGACACAATATTTATGGCATTTATACACCCAGTGATGGGTACTTGAAGTGAAAGAGAAAAAATATTCCCACATTTTAATAATAGTAGCAGAAGTTCAAGTCCATCTGGGGAGTCATCTTGTAAAAGTGTCATCAGAGGGACTTGACTTTAATCTGTTTGAACCTTCCCAGCTTCTGTTCTCCTGCTTTTCTGAAGATCCTGGTGTTTGCAGGCAGCACTGTCCCTGCCTACTTCAGCAGCAAATACAGGCACTTTCTTCCAAATGCCTGTGCAAATGCTACTCCCTGCAGGAAGAAGACTTTGAAAAAAAATGTAATATTGTGAAAGAAAATAATTCAATTCCTCTTGCTGTGTGATTATAGTTAGCAATTTTATTATTAGCTGATGTCTCTTTGGAGGCTTTTGTGCTGTGTTTTGCAGCATGTCGGGGGTGGGTATAAAACACTCCCTTAAGCAACTACTCTGTTGCTCTGTTATGAATGTGTACAACCATCAAACATGTCCTAAGGCTCCCAAACTTCTCTTTTTATGTTCCATTCAATGATTTTTGTTCAAACAGAAAAGAGATAAACTGTCCTCCCTGAACCAAGCCAGAACACATAAGCCCAAGCTGCGGGATTTAAGGAGAGATGCTTTGCTCCTCCCCTGCTCTCCCAGGGCTGGTTCTCACACCTCGTTTTTGGGTACAAACAACACCATTGCATGGCTGCTGCAGCAGGCTGCCTGCCAGCAGGTGCAGCTCACCCAGGAGAGAGCTGCTGGGCAAACAAGTTGGTCTGCTGGGACTCCAATGGGCAGGATTTCTCACCATTCAGTGCTAACTGACTGGAGCTGGGATTTAATTTTGTGCAGTGGACATATGGGAGGCAGGGCAGCATCTGCCTTATTGCTGTCTGCTCTCTGTCAGCCAGGCAGCTACAGCTTTAATCAAAAAAAAGCTGCAGCTGAACATTTTGAGGACCTCATTATCTTTCTCAAGTTGGTCTCCACAGTTTTCAAATTGGAATGTGGGATTTGCTCAGCTGTTTCTTATGGGTTTTTTTAATGAGAGAAGCTCAAACAAGAAGGCATCCAGTTTTCATGAAGCCATTTATATTAAGAACTGCAGAGCAAGTAGTAGTGGCTATAAAGTGCCCATCACAAGATAGGCACTTTATTGGTCTTGCTTGGCTCTCAAGAAGGATGGGGACAGTAGTAAAGACTGTATTGGACAAACACAGGTCAAGTATGCAGCTGGCTTCAGGCATGATCCTGGGAAAATAATAGATGAAAAGCTGAATGAAGTTCAAGGTTTTTTCCTCCCCCTGATGAAAGAAAGGGTGTGTGGCAGGAGGAGTGGTAAGTCATGATGTTGCTGTTGTCACCACAGGACATTTCTCAGAAGCAGACATTCACTCTGGGAAAAACAGCCCTGGAATCCAGTCATGCCATGAGCCATCAGACTGGGACCCTTCCCAGGCAGGGAACACAGACATCTTCATCCCACCAATTACAAGTCTCTGGTGTGAGTGCATATTCTGCTGCTTGTTCTAGAAGGGCTGCACAGTGATTTGGAGAATGCAAGCTAAAGCACTTTTCATTATGGCCTCAATTTAAAGTTACTAAATATCTTCCAGACTTCCTTGCTTTATGTGAGCATAGTGAGGCCTCAGAACCCAGCTGAGTAGTGCAATCAGGACCTGGAAATGGTGTTACCCTCAAATCAGCCAAGCATTCTAAAGTATTCTCTCAAGTCTTACACTGTTTGTTGGGAAGAGAAAGTCATAGACTCCGAGAATGGTTTGGATTTGAAAGGGACCTTAAGGATCATTTAGGTCCAGCCCACCTTCCACATGCAGGGACACCTTCCACTGAACCAGACTGCTCAAAGTAATCTTGCTATAGGTCTTTCTTCTATCTTGATATTCAGTCATCACTAAATTTTAATTTCTTCAATTTCAGCCCATTTAATTTGGACATAACCTGAAGTGATGTGACTTCTGAATGAGAAATTGACAAATTCCTGCCAGAACAAAAATCTTAAAATTCTTCTTAAGAAATAATAAAAATCAATTAGAAGGACTTAACAGAAGTTTCTGCATTAATGGACATGAATTATGTATTTAAATACATTGCACTTACACTGGAAATTTATTCATCTTCATTGAACCTACAGGTAAAATGAGTAGCATGCATTTTACGCTTTCACTTTAAAGCATCTCAGTAAGATGCATCTGATGCAATACAAGTTGATATAACACAGAGGTCTTCTGGTATCTGTGGTACCAAAGAATAGGTACAAATTAATTTTATACAAATGTACAAATGCAACAAGCATTATTGAAACTGCCTTATGAAATGAAAAGGGAGAAGGAAAGCAAATATAAGGAAAAAAACGTTTTAAGTAGTCTTCACATGTTCTATAATTCCTTTTGAAAACAAATATTCTAAAGACAATAATTTACAGTTCAAAAGAAAATAAGAAATCCAGGTCCCAAATGATGAAATATCAATGACTTCCCACTCTGGTAACATAAGTCAAATAAAACTAATAAATCTGCCATGTAGTAATTTATTTCAAATGTAGTTTATGGTAGGTCTAATGTGAACAAAGACAAATGCAGGGTTGAATATAGTTGGGAGGAAGAAAAAAGATTTAGTGTCCTCTTAACCAATAAACCTAAAAAATTTAATTCATTAAATTGTTGTGTTTGCACCTTAGAAAGTGAAAGTGAGAGGAGATCAATAATCTTGGTGTCATGTCCTAGTGACACACTGAATTTTGTAGGTCTATAGGTCCATAAAGTTGTCTCATTTAACAAGTCACTTTTCGAAAGTCTGAAAGACTAATCTGGAAATTTTGCAATTCCTTGCAAGACTCCCAGTGGTTTCAGTTTGTAGTTACCATGGAATAAGGACTGTAATTAAAGATTTTCTACCAGTAACTGTGTTTTGCCCCATGATCCTAATAAGCACAGCTCACACACACTCATACATCTTTAGTAATTTTCAGACTTGATGAAAACCTATTACAGAGTTTGTGACTAGAACTGGATTCTGGTTTAATTTCAAAGAAAGAAACCAACTCTGTTGATCTTGGTAGGGATAGTGATGCTGCTGCAGAGAGCCATCCTCCTCTGCCACACGGATCCCGGAGCCACTTTGTGCTACTGGATCTGCCTACACAGGAAAAACAAAGACCACTGCCTTCCCAGCAGCTGCTGCTACCAAGAAAGATGGGATCCATCTCATACAACTGCATTTTTCTGAAATTGAATTGTGCACTCTGATAGAGCCACCTGGTCTTTCTCTTTAATGAGAAGAAAGGGCAATACCTCCCTAGGGAGATCAGTTCAGTTCTGCTGCTGTCACTATAGAATTGGTACCTGTTTTCCTGTATTGATGGCAGCATTACCCAGATTCCTGGCTCAGACTGAATTCCTAGCCTTTGGTCATGTGGTGTTAGGAAAGATGAACCCATTTGGGTTCATTCATACAGCCAAAGTTCCTGTTTTCTCCTCCCATCTCACCTAAGGTGCAGCAGGAACCAAATTCCCATCTGATGCTGTCAGGCTACATTACCTCCTTGTGAACCATGCAAGGATTTACCCCTATGTTTGTTGCACATTAAACATCAGGAAGCAAGGGCTTACTGGCACTCACAGAGAATTCAACCTCAGGAAATTGCTCCATGCTCAAAAATGGGCACTGCTTGCACATCCCCACCCAGGTCATGCACAAATGTATTTAAATTGCAGACATCTGAAGTGTGTCTGCTTAGAAAGAAAAGCCAGCAATCTTAGCACAACACAGCAGGTCACTGAAGAACAACATACTCCTGACATTCATTAAACTTAAGGTAAGGGATCAGCTGCTTTTTCTGTACTGATATCTGATAAAAAATGAGACAATGATCTGAAGCCATTTAGCTTCTTTTTCCCTTTCAGTGTTTTTTTGGTTTTGTACATCCCATTTTGACAAATTTTCACCATTAGGTGAAATAGGAAATATTAATGTCATTCAAAAGTACATATTAATGTCACTATTTTACTGGCTCAGCATTAATGTTAAATTAAATATTAACCCATTTAGATGTTAGGCAAGGGTTCAATGAATACACAGATCTTCAGGAGATGTATATATACTGAGAAGCATCTCAGCCAATAATAAGCTTTTGTACCCTGTGTAGTCTTTTACTTTTACTTTGCATACTTGATCAGCTTACATCTCTGTCAGTGTCATAGCTCCTAAACTTGCTTTTGCAGGCTCAAAAGGAGAGCATTTCATTCCACATTGAACAGGTTTAAAATGCCACATCTCATGCCACTCTGGGATGAAGATAAACCTTTGTGCCCACCAGTGGATAAATTGTTCTGTTTGCCAGGGTGGTACATAGTGTTACAGCCAAATTTGAAATTTCACTTTGGTCTCAGAAACAGCAAAAAGGAACAAAAACCAGCAGAAAACTAGAGATTGGCTAAAGAGTTCAATTACTCAGTTCTTTTTGAAAATCCCAGGAAGCCTCCATCCCTTGTTCTCAAGGTGACAAAACTTGAGGCTTCTAATCCAGATGCAGAGATGTTTGACTTTGAAGCTAAAATGTCTTAATGCATGAAGAATTCATTTATTTAATTTATTAAACTTTTTCTTAATAATAATGTAATGGTAATTGATAAAATTAGGCTGGAAATTAGCAGCAGATTCTAGTCAACAAAGTAGTTGATCTTAGGAAGAGTAATAATTATCAAGGAGTGAAAAGAATGAGTTTAATTGGCTTGTGGGAAGAATTACATGACAGGCTTCCTTGGCAGAGCCAGTTCCCATCAGCAAGAAGGACCTCTGCAGCCAATGGTCTCTAGTAGTATTTTTCCTTTTCTACAACTCACAATACAAAAAGAATTCCAATAATTACAATTGGAGAAATGCAGAAAGCAGCATACATAATTAAGATCCTCTTAATCCCCAAGCCTCTCCAAATCGTTGCTAAAAACCTTTAGATCTGAGCTGGACCACTTGCAGCACAACAAGTGCTATAGGATGGATAAACAACTTTGCTGATTGATGTCCTAGTGCTGTGCTGTTTCTGATTTTGTGGCTCTCCAGAGTTCACCCTCTTTTCCCACTTCAGGGAGACAGAGAGTGCTGTCTGGGGAGGCAGCTCTCATAGCTGGAAGCTGGGCAGCAGGGCCCAGGGCTGCTCCTGTCACCCCAGGAAGCCTTGATCTCTGTGTTCCTCTGATTGCCCCTCAGAGAGGAGAGTCTGATCGTTTCCTTCTGATTAATAACAGAAAAGAAAAGCAATGTAAAGCCTGAGTACCCCTTTTCCTGAATGACCTGTACTTCAGCATTTCTCATTAGAAAAACTGCCAAATCACTCCATGCCAGACTGTGATTCAAGAAAACATGGCTGCAAAGTCAGAAGTGAGAATATGATTGCAACAAAGAGAATTAAAAGGCAACAGTTCCTGTGCTTCCTCTGTCCCTAACTCATCTGGCAGCTGGCTATATCATTGCTGATGGTCTGTCAACAGGATGTCATTCTTTCAATTAATCAAACATTTACATGTCTCTAAATATTAGTGTTTCCTATCCTCCTAAAGTGATGTTCCACACAAAACATAAATCATGTTTCTAAGGCATTATTTCTTTAGGCAATTTTGTTAAAGTGTATCATATGTAGATTTTTAGCTCTCTAAGCCACAAATTAACTTTGTGAATAGATGAACATTTAAAATATACATTGTATAGTTTATGACCTCACTATCAGCTGCAAACCTTCATGGTCAATGACTGTAAAAAGTAAATTATAATTCATTACTGAAAGTATTTTTAATTAATGCCGGAGAATGTGTCTTGAGAACACCCATATAATTTAGGAACTTGAATATTTAAAACTTCCTTTTAACATTGGAGCTAAAATTTGATACTCTTCCTTGGAATCCATCCTTTCCCAATTTTACCTTCCTTTAATCCTCACAACCTCCTGCTTCTTTTGTGCAATGTGCACAAAAGACCTTGGGGTGTAAAAGAAATTTATAGACACACAAACATTCATGTTCATTTTTGCAACATTATATCTCAGAAGCATTCCAGACAAAGGGCTTCAGTGTGCTCACCTCTCCCTGAGGAGGGGAGGTGAAAGCAAGGAGATTACAGAAGTTATCCAGGTTCCTTGGAAGTACCCCAAAATATTGCAATGATGAACACAGTCAAATAACATGTAGAGAGGAAAGGAAATTATTCCCAGGAAAATTATGCCAGGATTTCCTTGAAGGGAGAGTCACAGAGACAATACACCAGTAAGTGTAAACCAGAAAGGAGATCTGTTGAAATGAGCCACCTTTGCTATACAGTAAATGTCAGGTGGAGGAGTAAGAGAGGTTTCAATCAAACCAAGCATGGGCTGCCCTGATCTTCTTGCCTGAAGTAGCTTCTGTATCCTGTCTGTTGAAGTAGAGGCATATATTCTGCAAGAGGGATGTGGCTAATCTAGTTTTCTGAGTCTTATGGAAAATTTCTCTATTTAGCCAATTGCTGCATTCTTCAATGGTTTTCAAAGAAACAAAGCCAATAAAATCAGCCTTTCAAAGCATGAAAACAGAGGCTGCCAAAGAGAAGGTGCATGAAGCCTGCTCAAGAGGGTCAGACTGACAGGTAGAGTGCAGTGTTTATAATAAAACATTTATGAATTACAATGCAACTACAGTGTTTTGAAAAAGGGTAACAAAGTAAATAATAATACAGTCATTTTACCTTGTAATCCTGCAAACAGGGACACTCAGGAAAGCAGGATAAAGCATTAGAAGCTTCTGAATACAAGTGAGAATAGCCTACACAATAAAATTAGAACCATCTATTAGCAATTACATATGCTGTGGCTTTATTGCTGTTCTCATGGTCAACACTATTTGTATTGAGCACAGTATATTTAATACAGCACTCCTAAGGACAGAAATCCTTTATAAAAAAAGTTATCCATTTTTTCCCTGCTGTTTCCATCACAGAAAATTCTGGTGGTTGTAACAATTATAAAGATACAATTACTATTGAAAATGTTGATATGCCATTAACTGTTAACTGTTATTATGAAAAAAAAACCAAAAGGTTCATGTGCATGGACTTTCATATAATTACATCTTTCTCAATCACTTCTAATGTTTCCACAGTTTTCATCATTGCTAGCAAATCAACATCTATTACAGATCTTTCATAATTCCCATTTGAATCCAGTAGTGACACAGTAAGAATCTAAAGTAGAAATAATGTTTTCATTAATTATTGATGCTGAAGAGAATTCAATGCACCACAGCATGGGAAGCCTGTCTAAACCAGAAAGAGGTAAGGGAGCAAACTCAAGAGACTTGCACAGTGAAGATCTGTTCTGAGCTCAGGAAGAAGCAATGGAGATGGGAAAGGACACGGCAGGAGAGGAATTTGAGATGGAACCTGTGAGAAACCATGGCCAGACCTGCAGGGACTGATAGAAAAGCAATTGGCTTGGTTTGTTATGTTGGATTTCCCTTAGCTTGCCCAGGGTTCTTTCATAAGACTCTTATGTCCCCTGCTGAATTACACCTCTAAACGCCTGAATTTGCTCCACAGAGGGGTTTAGAGATTGGCCACTTATTTTCTGGTAGGAAATAACAAACTAACAGGCCAAGACATTGCTGATAAGAAGATGAACAGGTTCTTTCCCCAACTCAGAGATCATAAGAGCATTCCTTTCACAATTTAGTCCTGTTTACTTGAAACAACATTCAAATGTAATTAAACACATTGGCAAAGAAGCAATGCAACCATCAGAGCAGTAAAGAGTTAATTCCTATTCATGACAGAATTCCCTTGCAGCCTGTTCTCCCTCATGGATCCCTCACCCTGACCCTTGGCACCTTGGCACTGGCAGGATGCACAGAGAAATTTTACACAGTGCTCTCAGCAAAATGTGGCTGAACAATGCTCTTGAGTTTGGGGCTTTGAAACTAAACCATGTCTCTTTCTCTGTAAACCAGGATCACACAGAGGTAAGATGCTGTCCAAAGCAGGTTTTCAGACTGGCTGCTCTCTAGTCACCCAATGTGTCATTTGTGAGCTGTACAAATAAGACATTTCCCTGCCTGCTTTCATGTAGTGATAGCCATGAAATACAGACACTCTGAGTCTGTCAGTACATTTGTCTTCCATGAATTCCCTGTGCCCCTGCCCTCATGATAGTCCTGCAACACTACAGGATGGACAGAGAGCTCTGCATGCAACACAGAGGGGAAGTGTGTCCATTAGGGGCTACTCCAGCCATGCCCCAGAACATAGGGCCAAAGAGAAGATGGGGATTATTTCCCTCTCTTCCCCATCCCTTGCCCCTGTTTCTCTTTCTGCTGTCAGTTTTCTTCAAGTGTAGGGACTTCTGTTAAACACAACCAAAATGCACACACAAGATGTGCTCAGGAAGGTCTGCAGAAAATGACCAGATTTCCGGGGTAATACACATACTTCCAGGAGAGATGGAGCACGCAGCAAATAGTAATTGGTACCATATCCACACACACAGTAATCTGGGGAGCTCAATTAAATTACTGTGCTGTATTAAGAAAAGTATGTGATCACACAGTTAATGACATAGAACATGCACAGGGAGAGGAGAAAATCTACAGTCACATTTTCAATGTCTGGCTTTTCCTACCTTCTGAATGATTAATGATATTTAGGATGCCTTAATACGTCATTTTTGTCTTGAAATTCACTGGTTGTTTTTTCTCTTGAAAAAAGAGGCTTGACTGCTGCCCCAAGCAGAAAGGACCCTGAGTCAGCTTCGTGATTAAATGTAACACACAGGTTTTGAAATATGGCAATAGGTTCACCTTACAAAGCATGGAAGCCAGGAATGGATGCTTGAGATGAAAATGTTCAGACCTTTGTCTTTGCTATGCCATCCAAGTTCTGCAAACAGCTCAGCCAAGCTACTGGTGATAAGCAGTAAAACCTGGTGATAAGCTCTTTATTCCCAAAGCTCTGCTCTATCAAGGAAAAGCATATATTGATCAGGAAATGAATGATATTTAATATACGAAAGATGGATTTGAAATGGCTGTGGTTGTTGGGGCAATATTTGTGATTACCTCAATAGCACAGATGCTGTATGTCATTGCAGATGCCATGTCAAAAATGCAGCATGGTAAAACACCGCCATGTAGCTTGGCAGATTTGTGTTCCAAACCACTGTAAACACAATTGTTGTAGGACAAAAGCATGGACTACCTCAAGGGAGTATGTTTACATCTATATTAATATCTATGGAAACACCTGATCCGTTCTAGTGCCTCAATTTTTTACATATGCTAATCATTTAACCAAAGTTGAAGGAAAGTTAGTAACAGACCTTTTTCAACTCAATTGCTGTCTGAAAAATCAGTATCCCACTAAAATGCAAATTACTCCCTTTCATCTCTGAGTCACGATATGATAATTTAATGTGATTTGGCATGGAATATGACTCACTGCTCTTGAAATCATTGGGACTGACATTGGATTGAAAATGTGAGCAGGCAAAATGTAAGGTAAGCTCCTGGAATAGTATAGCAAAGAAGCTCAGCTTCTGAAGGGGGAGCTAGACACCACTGTGACTTATGAAAATTGGCTTCTGTTAGTTGCAATTACATGTGTCCAGTGGGGAAAAGGTTGGCTCACAGAAAGAAAGGTAGCAGGTGAAAGCTGTTGTCACGATTGCTCTCATCCAGGGAGTGTTATCATGCTTTGGGGATCACCTAGCCAGGAAACAGGAGTGTGTTACCAAGTAAGATGGGATAGAAGAGACTTAAAACAATCATTGTAAATGGATGGTTGGCAGCTGTTACTGAAAAAAAAAAAGAAGGGAAATAGCTTTCTTATAACAAAATAATCTCTTAGGAAAATATTGGATGTTATGCTGGTGCAGCATTCCTATGTCATTCAGCATCTTTAATGAGGGATGGAAATTGATATTGATGTTAGCTAGCACCCATGTGCAGGTGCAGAATGTGGCTGGCCAAGATGAAGATGTATGAATTGTTTTTGAGCAAGAGCTGGCACCAAAAAATGCACAGAAATTGAACTGTTATAATGACATGGACATGCAAATGTGGGGACTTGGACCAGGGAACATCTATTGATCTGTGATCACTGGAGAGTGATGCATAATGTCAAAGATTGTCCAGGAATACAAATGAAACTTGCTTAAGCTTCAGGGGAAAAAGCAAGAGGACAAAGAGGATGAGGCAAACTTGAAAATGCAAGTAGAATTACTCCTTATTTCCACTAAAATGAACAAGTTTAATTAATCGATTTTTTATGTATGAAAGCTCAGAGCCTTTTAGGTATTTCATGCTCTGGTTTGGCTCTAAGGTGGATTCTGCATGTCATTCAGCCAGGACTGTCCCAGGTTAAGCTAATTCCTACAGTGATTTACACAATTACACAATTCCTCGGAGATCGACTCCTACAGATCTCTCCACTTCCCATCTCATTATTTGGGATGAAGTGGGATCTCATCCTTTGTGCTTCCATGGATTTTGGCAGATGATTCAACTTGAGAATACAAGTTGATATCTGCTACAGTATTGTTTGCCCTTTTGGACAGGGGCTTCTGTTGTGTTGTGCTGTGAAAGGATGATCACAGTGCACCTCTCTTTTTGCAGCAGACCATGCCAGGAATAACTCTTAGCAGGCTATAAACAAATGAAGAAAATATGCCTTCCTGGCAGACATACACGTGGAAATGATTTTATGCATTTGGACATTTTCAGAAACAAGCAGAATATAATTAGAAATTAATGCACAAATGATAGAGATGAGTGAGGCTTTTGGTCAACCTGGATACAGCTAGACATGATTGCAAAAGGAAGGAACAGGAAGATGAGAAGGTGAATGAGAAAGTCAAGTGTCAAACATGTTTTGCTGAAAGTGGGGGGCCTTATTCAGCCTCACCTCCTTGCCACAGAAAAGCTGTGGTTCCTTGTTGAGAGTTCAGCTCACCTTATTGGTGCTGACTGTTGGGCTGGGAGCATCTCAGTCACACAGTTTTTTTGCATAATATCTCCATCTTCCTTACAATACACTGACAAACCAAATTCCAGCTTTAAATCCTGTGAGATTGCTGGATTTTGTTTGGTTTTGCAATGTAAGTTATTAAAAAAATCAGCTGAAAAAATAATGGATTTTAATAAAACCCCACCTATTTAGTCATGCCAGAAAGCAGAAAAGTTTTTAGCTGATTGTTTAAAAAACCAAACAATAAAACATGACAAGTTTCATCCCACTATTTGATCTCTCAGGAAACTTACAAAACAAATAAAAATAGTGATTTAGAATGAATAGACTTAATGTAGTCTTACTCAGTGTTGTTTTTACTATGCTGTTCTGAAATCACTGGCAGCTGAAAAAAGAGACATACAATGAACTAAAATGTCACAACATAATATATCAATAAAACCTTCCCAGCAAAATGAATAATTTCAAATGCCTTTAAAACATGGTGGATTAACTCTTGTATATTGATCAAACAAGTTGTTTCCCAACATGATCTGATGCTATCTGCCTGTGCAGGAGCAAACCATGGTCGTTTTACACATTATCTGGAATTTTTTTCTTGTATTTTTTTATTTGTTTGGTTGTTTAGTTGTTGTTCAGAAATGCACTGCAGATGCCCAGCAATGGTTTGCTTCTTGAGGAATATATCTAGATGAGTGGAAGCAGATGAATTACTATATGTTAAGAAGCTGTTGTCTCCTAGCTGGGTCCTTCAGGCAAATCCTCCAGTTTGTGTATTAAGGCACACATCCACATGCGCTCATGCAACAAAAGTCATTCTAGAGGTTGCTTTCTTCATTAATAAAGAGGCAAACAATTCTAATAGAACTTCTCTTCATCTTTGCACATTCTCTAGCAAATCAATCTGGATTTCATTCAGAAGATGTGGGAAATTGGTTTTGTTAAATTCTATTAACTGTTAAACAGCATAGTGGTACACTAACACAGTTAAACAAAAGTTAATCAGTAGAGAAAACAATATGTGCTATACTGAGCAGGTGATTTCTATTTTATAGATGTATCATTCAATTCATTCCAACTTGTGAAGTACCTGTGCTGAAAATGCATAACATGGTCATTATTCTTCTGAAGGAAGAAGACTCCTGTGCATACAATAACTGAAAGAATTGGTACACATTTTATTAAAATAAGGATGTGATTGCTTTGAAAATGTGATTGTAAGTCATCAGGTGTGTGTGAAATACTATTCTCAGCACATGCATCTGAAGTTAAGGTGACAAAAACTTTGTTTCATGCATCTTTGCCTAATAACACCCATATGGTTTGATGAGGCCAGGAAATCTTAGCTACTCCTGAAGTGCTTGGTGCCTTGAATGCAGCAGGGACTTTCTTATAATTCCTTTCTTATGTTGTGTAATGGACATTTCTGAGAATTGAGGGTGTGCTTAGAATATAAACAGCAACAAATTCTTCTCTCAATTTTGGTGAAACCAAGCACTTGGAATAAGGAATAGTCAGGACAACAAAGCCCTATCAGCAGGGTAGAATGGAGTACTCACATTTTAAAATGACATTTTCCTACAATTTCATAACACAGAATTTGCAGCTGTTTAGACTACTCATTATCCTGTATATCCTTTTTACCCAAGAAAAAAGGGTGTCCAGAAGATTCAGATGATAGGTGTCCAAGTGTTATCAGCTATGGCTTTGCATCAGTATATGACAGAAAAAGTAATTTGTATTTAAATAAGTACATGCTATTGTGGGAGTTGGGGAGGAAGGCCGACTGCCTTGGGAGACAACAACTATCTAAGATAGGGAGAGTCAATGTGGAAAACTCCCATGGCTCTGTGTTAGCTATGTTAATTCATATCTGTCTGTTAAACCCTGTTCACTCCCCAGTTCCAGAATGTACTGTCCTGTTTGCTCCCCCATTGGTCCTCTGCTGTTAATCCCTCCTATATGTTCATTCCATTGGTTCAAGCCCTGTCCATTCCCTCCAACTCCGCCCTTGAGCCCCTACCTGATTGGACCCTCTGTACCCTGATCCCTCCTCCCTTCCCCTGGTTAAATACTGTATTCCCTTTTGCTCTGGGCTCCCACCTCTGGCCCCCCTCCAGCGTGCGGTTGTGCTCCTGCATCCCCCCCAGACCCTTCCCTTTTACCTCCCCTGCAATAAACCCTCCTGGAATCAGCTAAGTGGAGAGTCCTCCTGCTTTCTGGGTGAGATCTACATTACACTATCCGGGCTCGGATGGAAGGTGGGCTGAGGGAGCCTCCCCGGTTTATGTGGGTGCCCTGACAGCACCGGTCCGGGAAAGCCTCGAGCAGGCAACCCGCACTCTATGTTTCTTGACCAATGAGGTGATTCAAGTACCCAAAATTTCATTTACATTTGGCTGAGAATAGCTGTTACCATGCTCTAAACTACTACCATACACTGCAATTAGTTCCTACTTTGGTTAAGGATAACTTGGCATTTGAAAAAGCAGTAAGGTGCATATCTTGTTTTTCAGAAATTTATTTTCTTTTTTATAATACCATATGTTCTGAATTTTCAATTTGCCATCTAATACTTATCCTTTGAGACATTACAATGATTGTTTAATGCCACAAACAGAAAATTACAGGCACAAAATTGCTATGTTGAAGTGCATGTTGACTCTTGGAAAAATGAATCCATTGAACAGAAGAGCGTTATATTAAAGTAGGAAAGCATATTAGAAATATGCTTTGGTCCCAAAGCATATTAGAAATATTCTCTATAAATGAGCCAGCAAAATAATCCAGTAGGTGAGTAGAAAATAACCACATTTTCTTATTCTGTATTGCAAATAATTAATTTCATATGCATGTATAAAATTACCTACACCAGAAAAAAGATGCAACTAATATTTGAACAAGCACTGAATCACTAATGTTCAAATTTGTGCTACAGCCCAAAGCAGAGAATGTGGGAAATGTAAAGAAAGGGATACTCTGTCTGAGTCAGGTAGCCTTCTGACATATAAATTGATGAAACAAGGGCTGTTCCCTTTCATAGAATTTACAGAATCAATTAGGTTGGAAAAGATCTCTGACATCACTGAGTCCAGTCTATGACTGAACACCTCCTTGTCAACCAGACAGTGGCACTGGGTGCCACATCCAGGCTTTCCTTAAACACCTCCAGGGATGGTGACTCCACCCCCACCCCGGGCAGCCCATTCCAATGTCCAACCTAAACCTCTCCCTAGTGCAGCTTAAGACTATCT
Organism: Peucedramus taeniatus; assembly: GCA_013400575.1. Lineage (NCBI taxonomy): Eukaryota > Metazoa > Chordata > Aves > Passeriformes > Fringillidae > Peucedramus > Peucedramus taeniatus. The sequence goes on from WBNO01021855.1 coordinate 256,807, forward strand.
TCTCTCATCCTGTCAACAGTAACCTGGGAGAAGGGACTGAACCCCCACCTGGTTCCAGCCTCATTTCAGGGAGTTGTAGAGAGTGATAAGGTCTCCCTTAAATCTCCCTTTCTCTCAACTAAAAAAACCCCAGGTCCCTCAGCCATTTCACATAAGACTTGTGCTCCAGACCCTTCACTAGCTTCATTGCCCATCTCTGGACTCCTCAAAATGGTGTCTTTAAGTCCATCTCAATATTCTTTCCCATCTGCATTTTTTCTCCCTCACCCTGAGCAATGACAATTGTCTGCTTGCTTCTTTGTCCAGATCATTACCTCGTATCACCCCTTCCCTATGACTCAACGATCTCTCTGTAGTACTTAGAAAGACTCTATTTTCCTCTTTCAGATTTCTCCTCAAGCCTCACATGTGATTAATACTTGGGGATGAGGGAATACTACCAATAACTGGATTACCAACAATTACTGCCTCCTAACATTTTAGCATTATGTCAGGTTCAACACGTTCAGCATCATGTTTCATTTCACTCTGAAATACTTTGCCCATAGCATACAGTGCAAAGACCACAGAGGTTGTGTAATCTATAAACACTTTCACAGGAGTCACCATTTTCCTCCCAGCACACAATAGAGCGCCTGCAATGAATCACATACAACTCCACTGAAAGGAAAATGAACAAGGCAGTCACAGATAGTAGATGACCAAAACAGTGTTGAGTTTCTATAAATAATACATTGCAGAGATGAATTAATTATGGTTCAAGGGAAAGGTTTTAGTACCATCATACTTTATTTCCTCTCTGATTTGGAAACAGCCCTCTGGATCTGAAAAGGAGCAGAGGCATGGCATTTGTTTGGCTATCCAGGTGTTGACATTCTTTTGGGTTCATAAAGGCTTATTCTCCCTGATTCCCTGTTCTAATGTGATCACAGTTAGCATTTCTCCACATCCAGAGGAATCCTCCTGGGGATTAGCTAATGAAAAGTGCTGTAATTCAAGAAATGCATCCCCTTTGGCTGCTATTATTTCCTTTTCTCTGGCAGCCAAACAAATATTGATATTTGGGGGCCTCATCTACCAACAGAAATTTCTTTCATTGGTGTCTCATATGGATGCAAATGAATAGTGCATATAATCCACTCACAGTCAAAACCTTTTTTTTTTTTTATTGAAAACCAGTTTTTTCTATTTACTTTTTTTTTCAGTTGAAGATCATTCTTTACCGTGGCTTTATGCTTCTACCAATTTGCAGAACCACTGGGATTCGATTAGTCAGGACGTAGTGCAAACCTGATTCTATCTTGTATTTATGTCAACAAACCAGACAGGTTTTCTGCCCACAGGGAGATGTCTGGGGGAAAATGGGGAAAACACAACTATTCCTAACTTAATGCAAAGATATATTATTTCTAAAAGCCATTTAAACAAACAGCAAACAAAACCCACCAGAAACACCAGCCAGTGTCCCAAACATCCTGCAGTGTTGCTGCTGCATCAGAGCTCCTGTAGCTGACCTGTGCAGCTCACACAGCGTGCAGATCTGCAAGGACACAGCTCTGTCTTGCCCTGACCTGGGGCTTTGCTGCTTTCCACAGAACACCAGTCCCACCCCAAAGCCATCCAACCACTGCACAAAGCTAAAGACACACAGGTGACATTTAGAATGGTAAAGACCTGCAAGGTCACAGACATAGACGTTTGTGTTGATGGATTTTTGCTGAAAAATACCTGAATAGATTTGGATAGAACAGCCAATCATTTTCAAGAGGAGAATCCCATTAATTAAGGTGTTCATATAAGCACTTTGGCACCATTTTTGTATATCCATTTTCCCTGCAATCTACATTCAGATCAAGGTTGTAAAACTTACAGTAGCTACAGGTAGTGTGCTGTCAGAACAAGAGGATTACAAGGAGGTTTTCCTTGTTGAGAACTTCTCTGGAAACAAAAGAAAGAAACTCAGATCTTGGGGAAACTTTCAAAACCAGCTAAACAAGATACATGGCTCAAAGGACATTTGTCATGTTGAGCATTTAAGTAGCACATTGATTTTCTTTGCAGTTTATTTAATATTCTGAATATGTCAGATCTAGATTTCATTTGCATTTGAAAGATACTTGATATGGTCAGCATAATATTTTGAGGAATTAATTAATCTCATTCTGCATTAGGAAAACTTTCTCATTACTTCAGATATGTGATAGCTTCCAATTAATTGCTCTCAATGACGTTTTCTTATTCACTTATCTTTGCATAGAGAAATTTCTTATAGCCTTTTTACAATTATCTGATCTCCCTAACAAAGTTGGACAATGATGTTTAATACTACAATATGTGAAAATTACTCAGTCAAGACAATGCTAATGGATTTTTTAAACTGATAATATTTGTTATATCTCTTCAGTTTGGGACAATGATTTCTGACACCTTTGATCCCTGAAAATTGTGCTGTTCCACAGCACAAGTGCAGAGTTAGATTTGTGTTACTATCTGCTTCATGTCTCACTAAATTTGCATTCCAAACCCTCAGGATATTGCTGCTTATAGCAATCTACATTGCAGTAATCCTCAAAAGCAAAAGATCTGAACTGCAGCGTGTTAGATGTGTCCATTCGGGCAGCATCATGGAGGCAAGTGATGAAACAGAAGGGTGACTTAGTTATACAAACTTGGTTGGTAGACAACAGAAGGTACAAATGGAAAAAGACTTACCCCTAAAAGATATGATAGAGCCAAGAACTGAACTGACATTACTTGAATGAAACTGAAACACACCAAAATATTACTCCTAAAATAAAAGAGTTTGTGTTTAATCTGTTGTACTTTCTAGTGAGCCTGGAAAACAAGGCCATCTTAAGGGGTTTTAAGTAAGTACAATTACACCATGGGAGGAAAAGTGAGATGTTACTACCTCTTGCAAATGCATAGTACTCGATTTGAGAAACAAAATATTTAGCAGTACTGAAAATGAATGATGGACAATTCTGGCACAACACCAGAGTCAAACATCTAGTGTATTGATGTAATTTTTACTTCTGTGTCTGCTGGAGTCTGATTTATTTCAGTCAACCCTTATTCCCTGGTAGAAATTGTTGACATAGTATATTACAGCCATCGATCAGTATCTGATTAAATGAGTGAAGCTTTCATTACCTTCAAACCCAGATTGAATTGCTGCAGCCATAATGGGAAGACAATATTTCACCTTGCTTTGAGGAACCCCCATCCTGCTTCCAAGCCCTGATACTTATTGTTCAGCATGTTCAGTTGGAGAGGAAGATTTATGTCCCCCCTTTCCCAGCAGCAGTTAGGAGTAAAGGGAGAGGATTGACTGACTGTGGGACTGGGGAAGGAAGGAAGGAAGGAAGGAGATTATTTTCAAAATTGAGCAGTCTGAACCCAAGTGGTATTACTCCTTGTCTATATTAGCTATGCTACATCACTAAAAATACAAGCCCTTATGTTGGGCCTGTCAGATATACCTTTGTCATTAGATTGACAAGGACATCTGTACTAGATTTTTACCAGCTTCTGGCCTGTTCTTATTTGGAGGCAGAAGAAGAAACAAGGTAGACTCCAAAACTACTTTATGAACAGGATTCATTGATGGTGTGCCAGTGGTTTGCTGGTGGCAGTGGTGTAATTCCAGTGCCCTCAGCAGATATCTGAGTTCCTTCTCTCTCTAATTGCAGCACACAGTAGCACTGCTTTGCTTCCTGTTTTTCCTCATCTTTTCTCTTTCCCTGTCTCTAGCTTCATTACTGAGAAGAAATAACTTACCATAGATAATAAAGTCATTTTGCAGCACAAGCACTGGTGAACTTAAAGGAAAAGGAATATTACTGGTCCCTTTGAAATAGTACAAGCAGAGCTAATGGAGACTAACAGCCATACTAGCCACTCACTCTGCTACTTCACCAGAGAGAAATATGGTCTTGACTTCAATTTTGTTAATGGGAGATTCAGAAACTGTATTTCCACCAGCCTGCCAAACCTTGTTTGAGTTTTAGTGTGTCATAACACTGAATTTGTAAGTTCCTTGAAAGTATGCACAGAGGTATTTTGAAAATATTATAAAGCCAGACTTAAATGAACTTAATGCTCTGCAGAGCTGTTCAGTGCTAAATCAAGCTGTTACAGGAGAGATGTGCCTTTTTTAGTTTGCTTTTTGCACAGTCAGTCACAGCAGAGGTGAGGTGTTTTGGAGCAGAAGCTGTTGGAAAGTCTCGTGCGGCATTGCCAGAGCTCTGCTTGGTCTGCAGCAAACCAGCCTGGCAGCCCCAGCACCTCTGACTGGGCCTGCCCATCTCCAGACAGAGAGTTTAGGCTCTGCTCCAGGTAAAACCCTAGCCCCAGTCCTGCAGGCTTGCTTGGGATTGCATGGGAGAGGGCTGCTTCTGGTCTCCTTTTACAAGAGATTGTTTCTGGAAATCTTCCCACTTTCTCCCACTGTCCCTCTTGGCTGGGTATGACTGGCCAAGGGCTGCTCATACTCCTAGGCCCAAGTGCAGCAGGTCCTAGGAAGGAGAGGACAAGGACATGGGCTGAGCATCTTTGCAATGCATCCATCTCCTCATGGACAAGGCATGGGCTGAGCATCTTTGCGAGCTCATTGATCTCCTTTCTCCTACTCCAGGAGAAAGCAGCAACCAACACAGACACCTGTGCTGACTTCCCAGTGCAACTGAAGCCCTAAACCCCTCACATGTTCTGCAAATCCCACAGAGGGCTGAGCAGCTCTTAGCTAGTGGCACAGCTGGGATCATTTCTCCAGTGTCCTTCACTTCTGTTTCTCACAGCAGTGCTGTCATTGCAAAAATATACAGCACTTTTGAGCAGCAAGAGGTATTTTCCTAGTTTCCTTCCTAGGTACTAACTAGCTAAGGCAGCCCAATTTCCTGGCTATAGCTGGAAGTCAGCGTGTCCAGGGGAAAGCACAGCACTTAATCACCCATTTCGGGTGAAAATTTAGAGTTTGAAACTCTTGCCAAATTGGATCAATTATTTTATTGGCTGAAATAAGTAATTATGAAGCTTTCTTGGCATACAATCAGCTCTTTTGGTTTCCTTTTCCAAGCATTGAGAACCTTTTAGGAGAAACAGCAACCAAGATAAAATGATTCAAGAGAAAATGATCCAAAGATCACAGGGCAATTTTTATACTTTAATGTTATCTCCGCTGTAAGAAACATGGCAGGTTCCACATTTTAATTTTGAGGTATCAAAATGAATGCTTTTAAGAATTGCCTTTCATGCTAAGTGAAAGTAAGAGCAATGACTGACTGTAACAAGGGTTACATCTTCCCAGAGACAGATTGGGGGTTAGAAGATGACCCTTAGCTGCTTTTTCTGATGGTCTTTGTTCTGCAATAATTGGATTTAGAAAAACTTATCTAAGGCAGTTGAAAGTAATTCCACTATATGCAAGACATGTCAGGGAACAGAAGTGATGCAATTATGGACAGTCAAAGAAAGGAGTTATACTTCAGAAAAATGAAAATGGCTCCTTCCCATCATCCTTCTGCAGCAGAAGATATAGTAACAAGGGATTAGACTTGCAATCCTTCCTAGTTTTTTACAATTTTAGGAGACACTGTGGGTACATTAACCTCCATTAACCTTCACAACATTACAGATTCAGGCTGTGATGAGCCTAGACAGGGCGTGGGAAACAGAGGACAGAACTCACAAATGAGGATCCTTTACCTTTGGACAGATTTTGCTTTGTTCTTCTAAGAAGAAGTGAGCATGTCCAGGAGCTGCATCCCTCTTTTCCATGGGACAGGCCTGTGCACAAGCTGTTCCTCTCTCCACATGCAGCCTTCTGTCCCATGACACTGCAGAGCTGTGGCATGGCTGAAGGGAGGCCAGGCTCTGCAGGGGAGAGCACAGTGGGCAGCAGCTCTGCCTAAGGCATCTAATGCCACCCGTTCTCAGTCACTGCAATAGGGGATGCCCCAGGCCTGATGTGATGTGACAACTTGTTTCTTACTGTATTCTGCACTTATTTGTAGATTAAACCCATCAAGAGACAGTCATGCCTATTTGAACCAAAATAAAGGGTGTGTGAGGATCTGGCCACTGTGAATCCAGAGAGATCCTTGGTTTCATCATCATCCACCGTCATTGCTTCCTACCGGCTCACTGGGGCAGAAGCCAGAGCAGGGGTTGTTGGTGGTGAAAGTCAGGAGTATTTGAACTGGAATAAAACAAACCACTTGTACAGCTCAAAAAGATATGAAACTCCACTAAAGATTACAGAAATTGTTTGTTTTCAGTGTCTTAAGTACACAATTGCTAATGCATGCAGTAAAATTCCCTATGGGAAACCTAAGTAATGTCAAGTATTATATGCAAAGCAACCAATTTCTTTCACATTTAATCCATACAATAGAATGAATATTGCTTTAAGATTGGAATTACATAGGAGATATTAATGCTTTATGTTAAATTATTTTCATCATGTTTACAAAATTATATGAAACAAATTTTCTGAAAGCACTAACAACTCCTCTGTACGGTGAAGATTTGTAATACACTAAATAATTTGAATTATTTTGCATTCAGAAAGCAGAAGAGGTTTGAAAAAAGAGTATTCAGTTATGTTCCAACAATGGTGCTGGTGTGGTGGGTAATTGCTCATGGGAATAGTCCTGCTGGGTTTGATAGGGTTGGTCATGTGAACACAGTCACTAGTCAGTGTCTCAGTGGGAAGAACTCAGGTCTGTCATGCTTGGGCAAGGACACAGCAGCTCCTCAGTGTCTCAAGGAAGAAACTAAAGCAAATCTCTTCATTTGAACTGACATGGATCAAGATCATCCAGCCTCTATACTATCACCTCAAGTGCAATGAGGTGATAAAAAGGATGGTGGCACTGGCTTTTGGGCCACCTAATATAAACCATGTGGCTGTTAGTTGAAAAAAAAGTAGAAAGTGTGTGCATAGTGATCTTTGGTAATTCAGTCTGTACTTTATCTATTAAATATCCATGACAATATCCCTTCACAAAAAATGTACATCAGCCTGTGCTGCCTTCTTGGGAATGGAAGAAACAGTAACAAAACTGTTTTTGAAGGAATTATGTGGAAAGGCAGAAAAATCTGTTGTTCTCTACATGAATGTTTCTGAAACACAAAGGTATATGCTGCAGAGCAGCTTTGTATTATCTTCTGCTAACTTTCAGTTTCTCCCCAGTTTCAAACAGAGCAGAAAGGGCATCCCCATGACAAAGAAACTGTGCTCCAGAATAGATTAATTGAACTTAAGATCAGCTGAGCTGATCTTTGTCAGCCAGTCTGATTTTATCTGGATGTAATCTTTTGGCCTTGCTTCAGTAGGATTGTGTCTGAGTTGGAAGGAGCAGCTCAAAACATAAATCCTTTGCATTCCCCTGGCTCAGAGATGTTGTTTGTTCCTGAGGGAGGGAGGGAGGGAGTGAGGGAGAGCAATCCTGGTCCCTGCTTTCTGCTCACTGACAGACTCACTCTGCTTCAGGGGGAAATTCCCTTGATATCCTCCTTGTGTGGACACATTCTCATGTCAAATATGAGAGATGCACAGAACAGGCTCCAGCTGAACCCTGCATGGCACTGCTGCTGGTACTTTAGGGCAAGATGACCATGGGACTGCAGAACAGCCCAGGCAGACTCACAGGAATTATTACCCAGAAAATTAAACACCAAACTGCTTTCACCTGTGTGTGCATCTTCTACACAAAAGCATTGCAGCATGGATGGAGGGTGATGATCCAACAACAACCTGTGAGGTCTCAGTTTTCAAACCAATTTACCAATTGTCAGCTGTCTGATCAATTATCCAGTACACCAAGAGTTTGCAGGGGCACAAACATTACAGGAGGATGGAATATGCTGGCTTGGGGTATTGCCTTCTGCTGCACAGAGGTGGGGAAAATCATCAATGATCTTGCATCACAAGAAGTGATTTCTCAAAGTCCAGAGAATTCAAATTGAGCAGTGGCTCCATTTAATGAGTCAGTCTGGCCTTCTTACTATTGAATAGCAATGACCTCTGCTAAGAATTAGAGGAAGAAAAATAAATAGGAAAAAAAATCCATTTTGTAAGCAATTGCATCTGTCAAGATACTCTGACTCTTTCTCATTTTTGGTTTTATCATTACACAAAAGATGTTTGTTCCAGTCTCTCCCTCTCCGGGCTGGGCTGCCTTCTTTCACGGATTTAGATGCTCAAGGCAAGAACAGTAATCCCCAGATGGTCAGAAGCATTGTTCAAGCTGGAGTTTCCAGAGGGGAGGGAGGTAAGTGCAAAAGCTACAGAAAGAGATGTTTCAGAAGAGATCCATGCTGGGCACAGAGACCTCTGATATACCCAGGGACAAAGTGCTAATGGGAGGTGCAGAGAGACAAGTCTGTCTGCCACAGCAGCACGGGCACAGCTAAAGCCACCCAAACACAGCCTTGTTTTATCTTCTAGCCAAAAGGATAGCTGTCCTTCCTAGAGTCTTGTTCTCCCCCTGGCAGCCTGTATCTAAGCCTGCCTGAAGGGGCTGGACAGTTCTAGGTAAACAAGGTTTGATTCAAGACTGGCTAATTTCTTTAATTCTACAGAGAAATGTTTTGGTTAGGAAATGAGGAACAGACAGGGCTGTGTGTTTTGTCTAAAGGCTCAGAATTTAAAAGGGCTTCCACATCAAGGTGTGCCCTCACAATTCTAACACCTTCCCTCAGCCATCAGATCCGCAGCCACACCATACCACAGACATACTTCTTTATTAATCAAAATCTTTCTCCCACCCAACTTTTATACCAAATATAACCAAAATCTGCTCATTCCCATAGTGGCTGACATAGCCTGCCTAGCATGCCCAACCCAACTAGGAAGAGAGAGGATTTTATACCATGCTTCTCAGTTTGCCCCAGGCATCTGTGTCAGGTGTTTTGAATGGAATGAGTCATTACAGGACTTCCTACAGTGCTGAGACTGAGCCAATGTGTGCACAGAGCAAGCTAGTGAGGGAATCCAGTAAGGTAACTACTGCAGTTTGTGCTAGGTCTGGCTGGGATGGATTAACCTTCTTCACAGCAGCCTCCACAGTGCTGTGGGTCAGATCTGTGCCCAAGGGAGTGTTGGTGTCACACCAGTGTCCTGGCTATTGCTAAGGAGTGCTTGCAAAGAGACTTTCTGTTTCTGACTCTGCCCCCCTGGTAAGTGGGCTGAGGGTGGGCAGGCAGTTGGGAAAATCACAGCCAGAACAGTGGATCTCAGGTGGCCAAAATGATATTCCAAACCCTGTAAGGGATATTGGATACCCTATAATATCACAGGCAGCAGCAAAAACAGGGTTTTGTCTTTCTGAAGAAGTTATTGCTCAGAGACCAGGGGGGCTGTCTGCTGGTGGGAGGTGGGGAGTGATTGCCTTTGCATCACTTGACTGTTCTTTTTCTCTTTCCCTCACTTTAAGTTGTCCTCATCTTGACCTATGAGTTTTTCTTGCCTTACTTTTCTGATTCTCTCTTATCCCACTAAAGAAGTGAGTGATCAGCTTAAGCTTAACTACTGGCTGGGGTGAATGCACCTCATGTTATAGAAGTGATTTCCTTTCTGGATCTGTGAGATTGCTCTGGTGGAGTTTCCTGGAGGTTTTACTGGGTTTCTTGTAATAATTTCAGCAGTGAGTCAGCTACTTATGCTGCAAGTTAAATGAGAACAGTAAACAGGCTTAACAGGTACTTTTACTGTATGACAGAAGCTTGTCTAAAGTTGAGGCTCCTGAAAGGGGCACTCCTCGTGTTATTTTCTGTCTTTGAATATCGGCTTAGGACTTGAACAAAGAATTGCATTTTCCCATTTCTTGCCCTGAAAGAGAAAATTAAAATTCAAGCTTCATCATTTTTTCATTGATTACAAAACATTTAATGATGCTATACATATTCTGCTTAAGACAGCGTTTCTATTAAACATGGCACATGTAAGAAAAAAGGATTGCTGTTGGTGAACTTAGTACCATCTGGTCACAATTCTGTGCAATATGTTCTAGGATGACCCTGCCTTGAGTGGGGAGGTTGGACCAGGTTACTCACTATAGTTTCTTCCAACCTTAACCATCCTATGACTCTGTGAACTTTTTAAAGAGGCTTGAGGCTCCTGAACTTTCCTACACATGGTGAGTTCTTGAGTTCGTGTTTATTTCTCAATATAGGAAATTTATTTCTGTGCCTGGGCTTGTCTTCTGTGAGCAGGTCTGAGTGGGCTGGCAGGTGATGGAGCTCCAGCCAACCCAGCCTACCCTGGTGCAGAGATGGCTGAATTTCAGCCATGGCCCTGGGGCTTGGAGGGGCTGGGGGGCACCTCCTCCCTGTGCAGCAAGCAGTGCCCAGTCAGGCATTCAGGCCTGAGAGCTCACTGCCCCCAGGGTGCCTAAGGAACCTGTGTGCTCCCCACTGAAGAGACTGAAATTTGTTCATCCTGGGGTAGTGCAAAGCAGGAGTGAAAATGCAGCTTGAGCTGCCACATTCACCATGAGCAGGCCTGCACTATTGCTCTCCCTGTGTTTCTGGGGTAGTTCAGGATGTCATATCTCACTTCTCCATCCTCATCCAAAGGTTTTGGTGGGATTTTCCTACCCACTTCCCTTCTCAATACCAAGGGGCTGCATTTAGCCATGCTTTTACCTGCACAGTAGATGTAGCTTTAAACCAGACAGTGCCAGTCTGGGCATGTGAACAGGGGTGTACGGTCAGCTCTGCTGTGGGACTCCCTGTTGCCACTGCTGTCCAGACCATTAACCTAAGGAGAGTGTGTCTGCCTCTGCCCTGCAGAAACGTGCTGGGTGTAGTCAGGGGGTAATAGAGAGGGCAGGGAGCTGCTCTGTGTTTTCCCAGATTTCCCTGTGTCAGATTCAGATGACAGAACTTGTGATGGATTCAGCAAGATTTAGTGGGGAGAAGGGGGAAGGCAGTCTTTAGGAAATCCTCAGGAAATCTATGCTTGAGAGTCTCCATTATTTCCCAAAAAGACACATCTCTGACACAAATTTGCTGTGCCAAGCAAAAAAATAAAAAAAAAAAACCACTCAGACAAGCAAATTCGGTTTTGTCGATAAATTTGTAATTATAGCACAGCTGGTGCAGAAATTATTCGGTTTAATTTCTCATTTGATTATGACTGTGATTTAATTACTGCAATCCCTGTTATCAGCTCCTTTAAACTTTTAATTATTGTAGGGCATCAAGAATATAATTTATTGCCTTTTGACAGAAAACTGTTGTCCACAAAGCAGCAATCCATCAAGTGAAATTGTGACATCAATCAGTCTATTCCCAAATACAACACGTATGAATAAGAATGAACCAGAGCTAAATTGAATTAACAAGAGATCAGGAGATCACAGGATGTTACCTATAGTTTTGGTCAGGAGTAATCATTTAGGATTATCTGTGTGAAACCACATGTGATTTGAATGAAGGTTTTTTCCTGCAGAGCAAGTTTTCAGTATGAACACATTGCCACAAGCCTTGGTCTGTGATGGAGACATGGCATCAGCAAAATCAATGACACCAGCTTTTCAAATCACGAGGGTTTTTTTTGTGATTAGCCTGAATGTGAAGAATTCTTCATGTATAAGATAGGCAAAACATATAGGAATCTAGAAGGGAGATGTTAGAGATGTTAGAGAACCCAAAGAAACAAGACAAGGGGAGCATCACCTCACTTTAATGCCTAGGAGACAGAGAGGTTGATCCCCTCAAGCTGGGATGACCTATGGACAGCTTTGCTCAACATCAAACTTTTGTGTGCACCTGTAGTTTATTGAAATTCAGAGGTAATCCTCATGCTTCTGTTTTAAGTGTTACACACTTCTGCTGTGCATTTGAAGTAAATGTTTGAGTCAATAGGCAGAGAGCACTGCATAATCATTTCTTTCAAAAATTTTGGATAGTTTCAACATTGTGCACAGAAATCTGTCTTCATAACCCATGTGTACCTACAGAATGTTTTTCTCTGTGTAATTCTTCCTGTTTGTTGGCTGGAAATTACTGTTTCACTTTTGCTCCTCTGTAACCATGGCAGGTATATTTAAGTTCATCAGATCTCCTAAAATCCACATCCAGGGTCCCTCTAAGTTGTTTCCACTAGTGTGGAAACAACTGGTGGAGGCCACAGGGAGATGTAAAGGTGGATTTTGAGGCTGAGGAAGAGCATAAAACATGAGTTTTACATTTCTGCATTGCCCCTGGCTCTGCACAGAGTCTGTGGCTCTCCTGCCCATCACATTTCTCAATGGATGTGAACTGGGGTCACTGATTTCTTCTGAAAGACATCTCTGACTTGCTGCAAATGAACAGATTAAGCTACACTTTATAAACTGGTATATCAACAGTTCTAGAAGGCAGATCTTCAAATGTATAAAAATACCTGTTCTTTGGAGGGGCAGGAACCAGACATACCCATTAATAGCTGTCATGTAAGAAAAAAGTTACTTAACTTAAATTTTTTTAATTTCATCAGTAAGCACCTTAAATGCATTAAAGTTTGAGCAATCTTAAGATTGCAATGATCCAACAGTATGATGGCATTCATTCATCTTTATGCTCAGCACCTGGGCACATATCACCAGAGCCCCCTGTGCAAGTCAGAGTCTGCCCTGATCCCACACATACATGGATGATTTGCAGCATCCTCTATTCAAATTATTTTGGTTTTTCTCTGGCTGTTTTTGCATTTTCCCCACACGTTTTGAGAGAAAAATAACTGCTAGAACACTATTACTTAATGTAGGGTGTATCATAGGATCACTGAATAGTTTAGGTTGGAAAAGACCTCTAAGATCATTAAATCTAATTGTTAGCCACTAAATCATGTCCCTAAATGTCACATCTACACATCTTTTAATACTTCCATGGATGATGACTCAACTCTCCTGAGCAGCCTGTTCCAGTGCTTGACAGCCCTTTGACTGAAGACATTTTTCCTAATATCCAATCTAAACCAGGGATGACACAACTTGAAGCCATTTCTTCTGGCCCCACTGCTTGTTAGTCAGGAGGCATTCTGCTCAGTTCTGTGAAATAGACTTAAAGCATGTGATTTATGTCTTTTCATGTGCATGTGCACACACATATGTGCAAAATTATTAGATGTTTCAGTCAAATATTTCTGAGATTAAAACTCTATACAAACACCAGCTCCCTAAAGTATCAACTGATGGATGTATCTCTGACTTAATGAAATCAAACATGAATTAAACCTACTGGAAGGCTACAGCCTACCTTTGGACAAGCGTGTTATTTATTTTGAGTGCTGGAATTAATTTCACAATGTTGCTTAATGGTGCTGTCAAAACAAATACATTCTGCAGAAGAAAAGTGCTGGCAAAACAGGAAGTGACTGAAGAAAAAA
>WBNO01021857.1:0-24791 GCA_013400575.1 Peucedramus taeniatus
AAATCTACCCTCTTTTAGTTTAAAAATGTTGCCCCTTATCCTATCACTATCTGCCCATGTTGATCTCCCTCTTTTTTATAAGACCCCTTCAAGTACTGGAAGGCCACAATGAGGTCTCCCTGCAGTCTTCTTTTCTCAAGGCTGAACAACCCCATCCTTCTCAGCCTGTCTTTGTAGGAGAGGTGCTCCAGCCCTTTCATCATCTTTATGGCCCTCCTGTAGACCTGCTCTAATAGGTCCACATCTTTATTGTGCTGAGGACCCCAGAGCTGGATGCAGTACTCCAGGTGTGGTCTCATGAGGGCAGAGTAGAGGGGAACAATCACCTCCCTTGACTTGCTGGCCACACTTCTCTCTATACAGCCAAGGATGAGGTTGCCCATCTGGGCTGTGAACACACTGTTGGCTCTTGCCCAGATTTTCATCCACCAGAACTCCCAAGTCCTTCTTGGCAGGGCCACTCTCAATAAGTTCATATCGCAGTCTGTACTCATGTCTGGGATTGCTCTGACCCATGTTCAACACCTTGCATTTGGACTTGTTGAACCCCATGAGATTCTCATGGATCCACTTCTTCAGCTTGTCCAGGTCCCTCTGCATGGCAACCTGTCTTTCAGGAGTGTCATCTGCAAACTTGCTGAGGGTGTACTCGATCTCACTATGTCATTGATGAAGACATTTAACAGTACTGGTCCCAATATGGATCCCTAAAGTACACAATTTGTCACTGTCTTGGTTTAGAAATGGTATTCCCCAATTCAGTGCCCCTCCTGAAACACTCCAAATTATATGCTGCCTGCTCCCTCCCCATCCTCTATGCAGCAGGCTGTAGAGGAGAATTGGAGGCACAAAAGGAAAAGATCATGGGTTGAGACAAGAACAATTTACTGGAAAGAGCAATGAAATAAGAAAATGAGTAGTAACAGCAACAATATTAATAACAGAGGGTACAAGAGAGGTGAATGATCACACAACTGCTCACCACACGGAAACTGGCAATATGTGAATTGCCACTACGCAACCCCGACCTGGAAGGGACCCCTTCCCCCATCCTCGGATAATGACATAAGGTGGTATAAAATGGTTCTAGCCATGCCCCCTCTTGGCCACTGCAAAAATTAACCCTGTCCTGGCTGGAACCAGGACAGTCATCGATGTCCATTGGGACTCTGAGCCATTGACCGTTACCTTCTGAATGCGACTGTCCAACCACTTCCTCATCCATCAAACAGTCCACCCATTGAATCCATCTCTCTCCAATTTAGAGAAAAGGGTGTTGTGGGGGACCGTGTCAAAGGCCTTACAGATATCCAGATAAATGACATCTGTAGCCCTTCCCTTGTCCAGTGATAGAGTCGCTCCATTGAAGGCCACTGGGTTGGTCAGGCAGGACTTGCCCTTCGTGAAGCTGTGCTGGCTGTCTTGAATCACCTCCCTGTCCTCCATGTGCCTTAGCAGAGCTTCTAGGAAGATCTGCTCCATGATCTTCAGGCACAGAGATGAGGCTGACAGGGTGGTAGTTCCTAGGTGTCTCCTTTCCACCCTTTATAAAGATGGGTACAATATTTCCCTTTTTCCAGTTACCTGGGACTTCACATGACCGCCATGACTTTTCAAATATAATGGGGAGTGCCTTGGCAACTACATCAGCCAATTCTCTCTGGACTCTGGGCTGCATCTTGCCTGGTCCCATGTACTTTTGTACATTCAGGTTGCTAAGATGGTTACAAACCTGATCTTCTCTTACAGTGGAAGAGAATTTACTCTCCTAGTCCCTGTCTTGTAGTCCATCCACTCGAGAGGTGTGGGAAGAAAGACTGCTGGTAAAGGCTGAGGCAAAATGTTGCTGAATACTTCAGCCTTCTACTCATCTGTTGCTACCAGTTTGCTAGTCTTGCTTATTGGGGGATACAACTTCTTTGACATTCTTTTTCTGGCTGACATACCTGTAGAAGCCCTTCCTGTTATTCTTTGTGTACCTTACCAAGTGAAGTGGGTTGACCTTGGCTGGATGTCAGGTGCATACCAAAGCCAATCTATTATTCCCCCTGTTCAACTAACTGGATAAGAAAATATAACAAAAGGCTCACGAGTTGAGATAAGGCCAGGGAGAGATCACTCACTGATTACCAAAAGAGACTCAACTTGGGAAAATTAATTGAATTTATTACCAATAAAATCAGAGCAGGGTAATAAGAAATAAAAAAAGAATCTTAAAAACACCTTTCCCCCTGCCCCTCTCTCCTTTCAGGGCTTAACTTTATTCATGATTTTCTACCTCCTTCCTGCTGCGGCACAGTGGGACAAGAAATGGGGGTTGTGGTCAGTTAATCACATTTCTACCACTGTTTCCTCCCCAGGGAGAGGAGTCCTTCCCCTGCTCCAGTGTTGGGTTCTTCCCATGTAAGGCAGTTCTCTATGAACTTCTCCAATGTGAATTCTTCCCACAGGGTACAGTTCTTCATTAACTGCTCCACCATAGGTCCCTTCCATGGGGTCACAGGTCCTGCCAGGAGCTTGCTCCAGAATGGGCTTCCCATGGGGTCACATATACCTTCAGGCATCCACCAGCTCCACCATTAACCTCCATGGGCTGCAGGGGCACATCTGCCTCACCATGGTCTTCACCACAGGCTGCAGGAGAATCTCTGCTCCGGTGCCTGAAGCACCTCCTTCTGCACTGGCCTTGGTGTCTGTAGCTGTTGCTCTCACAAATTCTCACTCCTCTTCTCTGGCTGCAATTGCTTCTGTGCAGTAACTTTTTTCTTTGCAAATATGTTATCACAGAGGTGCCACCACCATTGCTGATTGGCTTGGCCTTGCCCAGCAGCGGGTCAGTCTTGAAGAAGGCTGGCATTGGCTCTACCAGGCATAAGGAAAGTTTTTAGCAGCTTCTCACAGAAGCCACTATTCTGGCTTCCCCGCTACCAAAACCTGGTGATGCAAACCCAATACACCAAGTTCAGCTCCAGCTGCACCTTGGCCTTCCTTACCTTGTCCTTACACAACCAGACAGCATTCCTCTAGTCTTCCCGGGATATCTGCTCTGCTTCTGCATTTCCTTCTTTCCTTTTAGTTTGCCCAGCAGGTCTTGGTTTAGCCATGCTGGTCTGTTGCCTTCCTTGCCCCATTTCTTGCACCTTCCACTTATTTCACTTCATCCCATTATTCATTTTCAACAGATGAAGAACACAGTGTCTTTACAGTAACTATTCTGGAGAGGGTCCAGAAAAGCAGAATATGGAACATGTTGATACCAGTATCTAGCCAAAGGGAACCCAAAATGCCTTGCTGAGCTCAAGTAATCCTGCTATACATAATCTAGAAGGTGCTTTCAATAGCTGACAAAGAGCTTGCCACAAGCAATATAAAAAAAAGTGTCAAGTCTACAATAGAGATGGGTCATTTTGGCTTGGTGGGGCAGACAGAATGTTTGCCATCTATGATCTTTGTATGTCAGTCAACTAAACTTTCTCTCTAACACAGAAGGCCATTTTGAATTGTATAATCCACTCTATCTTTTAGTGTTGAGAAAGCTGTGCTTTGATAGCTTTATGACATGCTCTGGTCAGATCTGTCACCTTTCTCTGGAGGGGCCTCTGGCTGGTGATCCTGTGCCCAATGCACCCCAGGACACGGTTGGCCCACGGTTGGCCCTCCTGGCTGCCAAGGCACTGCTGACTCATATTCAACTTGCCATCAACCAGGATCCCCAGGTCCCTTTCCACGGTGCTGCTCTCCAGCTTCTGATTCCTCAATCTGTCTGTACATCCATGGTTGCTCCATCCCAGGTGCAGAATCTGGCACTCACTCTTGTTAAACTCTAAATAGTTGGCAATTGCCCAGCCCTCTAATCTGTCCAGGTCTCTCTGCAAGGCCTCTCTGCTTCTGGAATCAGCAGTTCCAATTTAGTATTGTTGGCAAACTTACTTAGCATCTATTTTGCTTATTAATGCGATTAGCGAAGGGATTGGAACAAAACAATTACTTATTTAGCGATAAGCTTATTTATTACATAGACAATAGGCAAATAACAGAAACAAGCTACATGGATAATAAGCAGATAACCGAAATAAGCATAGAAAAGCAATGCATCAAATTATTACTGCAGGCTAGTGATTAAGAAAAGATACATCACCATTAACCCTAATAGGTTACCATCATCCTGGTCCATACTTCAGCTGGGGAACCCTGTTGCAGTGAAGGGCTGGAGAAACCCTCCCAGTAATTGGGAAATCCTATGCAGACCATTTGCTCGTAGGTGAGGCTTCCAATCCTGCTACAAAGGGGTCTCACTTTTATATTCTTACTTGTATAAGGGTATGTGACCAGATGTTTCTTTTGGAACTTTGTGGTCTCGCATACCCGTCCACCGGCCAGGCACCTGGGCATGTTGAGCACAAAAGCCCCTGCCTTCCTAAAATTGCATATGCTGTTTTGAAAAGATATGTATGTTTAAAAGTTCATACAGTGGTCCATTTTGGTTGATGCTCCACATAGGGCCTACCACATCAGTATCCCTTCCAGTCTTGCCTCCAAGTTGTAGGTACACAGTGGTACACAGTTTGTGGTAATTGGGAGTGGGGCTGCGGCAGAGCCTCATCCCTAATGGGCTACAACTGTGAAAAGCAGGTGAACAGTATTGAAAGCAATGAGACATGGAGTGCTGAGGTGTACTGACCAATCACGAAAGGAAACAGAAGACACACAGGTGCAATGCATGAACATGAGGGGTATAAAAGGTTGGGCTAAAGAACAAGAAGGGTAGATGCTTGAAGCCTTCTGATGTGGTATGATGCTATTCTGCATGGGCAAATGCTTAAAGCCTTCTGAAATTGTCTGGTGATACTCTGTGTGTCATGGCCGTCTCAACTGCAGCATGTGCTGTGGCATATGCTGCAACACCAAGTTGTTTATGAAGATGCTAAAGAGCACTGGGCATAAGATGGAGCCCCATGGAACCCTACCAATAACCAGTTGCCAGCCTGATGTTACTCCATTTACTATAACCTTTTGAGCTTGACCTGTGAGCCAGTTGCTCACCCATCGTATGATATGTTTATCCAGTTGTGTCCTAGACAGTTTGTCCAGGAAGATACTATGAGAGACAGTACTGAAAGCTTTACTGAAATACAAAAATATGTACATCAACTGGCATCCCTTGATCCACTAGGTGGATAACCTTGTTGCAAAAGGAAATTAAGTTTGACAAGCAGGACATTGCCCTCATGAAGCTATGAACAGTGCCAGAATAATCTTCTCCACAATTTTATCATTCACTAAAATGAGACTGACAGGCCTGTAGTTTCCAGGGTCATCCTTGAAAATTGAGATGACACTTGCCAGCTTTCAGTCAACTGAGACCTTTCCAGATTCCCAAGACTGTTCAAAAATCAAGAGAGGCCTAGTGGTGACATCAGCCAGCATTTTAGTATTCTCAGATTAATCCCATCAGGCCCCATAGATTTGTAGGGATCCAGCTGGAGCAGAAGATCCTGCACAAGTTCAGGGTCAAGTGGGAGTTTATCATTCTCAGAGCCACGGTCCTCCAGCTCAAGGCATTGAGACCCCCTTGGTTCATCATTGGTGTTGAAGACAGAAGCAAAGAATGCATTAAACACCTCTGCACTGTCCATGTCCCTGTTTGTGAGATGACCATCCTCATCCTGTAATGGGCTGATGTTATTTCTGAACTTCCTTTTGCTGTTGGCATACTTTAAAAAGCTCATTTTATTGTCCCCCACAGTTCTGGCAGCTTCAACTGAGCTTTGGCTGCATGAATTTTTTCCCTGCAGTGGTGATAAGCATCCATGTATTTCTCCTATGTCAGCTGACCTTACTTCTACTGGGCATACACCTTCCTTATTGGCCTTAGCTCCAAAAAAAGATCCCTGCTCAGCCAAGCCAGCCTTCTACCTCGCCTGCTTGACCTCTGACATTTGAGAATTGCCTGCTCCTGTGCTCTTAGGAGGTGGTGCTTAAAAAGTGACCAGCCCTGATGGACCCCAGCACCTTCAACAGTGTTTTTCCAGGGGACCTTGCTAGCTAGTTCCCTGAGCAGCCTGAAGTCTGCTCTCCTCATGTCCAGGGTTGATGTTTTGCTGGCACTTTTCCTTCTATCACCAGACATTTTAGACACCGTTTCATAGTTGCTGTGGCCAAGATAGCTGCCAATCGCCACTTCATTCATGGGCCCCTCTCTGTTAACAAGCAACAAATCAAGGAAAGCACCTTTCCTAGTTGGCTCCCTTAGCACCTGTACCATGATGTCATCCAGGTGTTTTAGGAACCTTCTGGACCTGTTTATGCCAGGAGTGTGGTGTTCCCAGTTAACTTCTGGCAAGTTGAGTCCCCCATAAGGACAAGGGTGGTTGATTTAGAGGTTCCCCTTTGTTCCTTAAAGAATAATTCTTTGTTGTTGTTGTCGTCATAGCTGGGTGGTCTATAGAAGACTCCCACGATGACATCCAATAATTATACACAGATAATTGTTTCTCCCTTAATCCTTACCCAGAGAATCTCAACTGTGCTATCGCCAACTGCAAGCTCCGTACACTCCAGCCCCTCCATTACACAGTATGTCATCT
Source organism: Peucedramus taeniatus (assembly GCA_013400575.1). Taxonomy (NCBI): domain Eukaryota; kingdom Metazoa; phylum Chordata; class Aves; order Passeriformes; family Fringillidae; genus Peucedramus; species Peucedramus taeniatus. The sequence goes on from WBNO01021857.1 coordinate 6,588, forward strand.
CCCCACCTTGCCTGCCCTGCCTATCCCTCCTGAAAAGCCTGTAACTATCCAACATGGCACTCCAGTCACAGGACTCATCCCACCAGGTTTCACTTATGCCAATGACATTGTGTCTCTGGGACCGGACCAAAATTTCAAGCTCCTCTTGTTTGTTCCTCATGATGTGTGCATTAGTGTAGAAATATTTCAGGTGTGGTGCATTGTATCCAACACCTCATGGAGCAGATTGAAGGATGTCACTAGCGCTCAGTCCCTCAAGTTTTGGTGTGCCATCCCATTGCTTATCATTAGCCAGCTTGGTTTTGTCCCTTTCCCCCTTCCAATCTAGTTTAAAGCTCTGTCGATCAGCCCTGCTAACTCCTGTGCAAAACCACTTTTTTCCCCTCTGAGAAAGGTGTGTCCCCTCAGGTGTAAGTAGATCTGCTGTTTTATAAACCATTCCATGGCCAAAACCCCTAAAATTCTGCCTATGACACCAGCCTTGGAGTCACATGTTGATCTGATGGGTCTGCCTGTTCCTTTTATTATCCCTCCCTGACACTGGAAGGACCAAGGAAAACATTACCTTTCATCCTGATTCTTCAACAAATTACCCTAATGCCCTGAAATCCCTTTTGATTGCCCTTGGATTTGTTTTTTGCTATCTTATCACTGCTGAAATGAAAACTCAATAGCAAATGATAATCAGAGGGCCATACTAGACTAGAGATCGTTCTAGTAATGTCCTTTACCCAGGCCTCAGGAAGGCAGCAGACTTTCCTGTGGGTTGGGTCCATTTAGCATATCAGGCCCTCTACTCCCCTTAGAAGGGAGTCACCAATGACAACTACTCTTCTTTTTTTCTTAACAGAGGTGGTCATGATGCAGGGGGTAGCCTGTCTTGTTCTAGGCAAAAACTCTGTTCACCTCATCAGTTGTCTGTCCTTTCAGTTCCAGGGCCTCATTCCTGTTGTATAAGGTACTAAACTGTCCTGAGAAACCCAAAACATTATTGTATTCTATATCTATCAGTGCCCAAAATTGTTACTGTCTCTTTAAGACCCTGCAGCCAGAAATGGAATCGCAGGGCCAGTGGGTGCTGGGCTTTTTTAAATCAGAGTCACCCAAGCAGAGCTCTCGGCTTTCTTGCTTCTTGACTCTTGGCTTTTGCCATACAGCTGAGGCAGCACAGGTGAAGGCTTTACTTCTGGGTTTTCTTTTGTTTCTTTTCAGAGAGGGTTGCTCCTGGCATTTAAGTTTTTTCAAGAGGCTTTGGTCCTGGACTGCCTCAGGGCAAATTCCATGAGAGTGCCTGTCTGCAGCCATGGCACTGCACCAAGAGAAGTGGAGCAGCCCCGCTCTATGTGGTCACCCCAGCCCACGACCAGCACTCAGCAGAAGTTAGAAGGCAGAGTCCAAGTCGCCCCAGCCAGCTGCCTGCTATCTTCTGCCAAGAGGAAGGCAAAGTCTTCCCACGAGTTCTGGCCCATGACGAAATACCAGCCATTGGAGTGTGCCAGCTGCCTTTCTTGACAGAGCTGCTGCCGCCAGAGAAATAAGGGGGAAGGAAGAAAGGGCTGCCACCATTTTCTCTTTGTCTCCCTACACACAGTCATCTGCAGAGAGCACCATCCTGGGGTGAGTACTCCACCATTTTTTGAGTTTCTCTTTGTTTCTGGGGAGTCCATGAGATTTCAGCAACTTTGTAATTCGTGACTATTACTGTTATTTTTTGCCTGTTGCTATTTCTTTCTTTTTTTTTTTTTAGCACACTTATTTTTTCACATGTATCTGTTCCTCTCTATTGGTGGAAAGGGACTGGTTAAAAGTATAAGGGGAGGTAACTCATTTTAGACTGTCCACCTCTTTAAACTGTCTTAAACCAAGACATATTTTGCACCCAACTGAAGGGGCACAAGAGACAAAGGGAAAACAACAATTTTTGTGGAGTGCCCCTGTTCCAAAGAGGCGGGAATTTGATTTTACCCTCATGTTGCTAATAACTCCTCCCTTGACCCAAACCCTAACTCCACTCCTGCGATACCCTATAAAAACCCCATGACCCTGCCTTTGCCCAGTCTTTTCGTCTTCATCCCGCCCCTCCTCCCCAGGGGTAATAAATGGATTCTCGAGCTTTATGAAACGAAGGCCCGTCTCGTTTTGTTCCCATGCCCAGCACTGGCAGCAGCACTCTCCCTGGACATGATGAACTCTGTTGCAATGCGACGCAACAAATGGTGGGGGTAAAAGGCTTATGGGTAGGGGAATTCCCAGTAAGGGGACCAGCTTACTGGGACTAGGTGATGGGACTGACATCTACCATCACTCAGCGAGACGTTTATGAATGGTTTAAGTTTTTTTGTTTTTCATGAGAGGGAGTTTTTAAGAGCTACAAGCAGCTAGTCTGCCTGCAAAAAGGACCCTTTGACGGACTCCTGTCAACTTTCCCGACATGTCTGCTGCAGCTTATGGATAGTAAAGCCCTAGGGGCTACTTATGGACGGTTATAGGCGATTGCATGCAGTGCGTCAATGCCCTAGATCAGTGGTCTCCCTTCCTGTGATCCCCCACGTTTTTCAGTTTCTGTAAAGCTGCCCATATCTTTCCTTACCCTTTTGTTCCTAAGAGTGCGGCAAGGAGTGAAAACTGCCAGGATGGCATGGAGTTGCTACCATCTCTCTGTCACCCCGTGTCCCTCTCCACCACCCAGTCCCCCTTTTCCTGAAGGTAGAACAAGGGACGGAATCCATCCAGAAGTGACGCGGGAGTGCTACTGTCCTCTCGCCGTCCTATGTCCTCCTTCGCCTCCTGTCTTTTCATATCCCCCATTCCCTACCCAGGAAGGTGATGGCCATGCTGTCCCGGGCCCTCCTTCTAAAAATGGTGCTTACCATGCTGTTTAAGATCCCCCTTTTTCCCACCTAAGTCCTTTTCCGGTCTTGAACCTCCCCTTCCCCCCTACCTACCTCCCCCGCCTTCCTGCTGCACCACTGAAGCTGGCCCCGCCCCAGGCCCGTGTGGCAGTAGGGGCGTGGCCGGACTGCTCGGCCCTTCGAAGAAGCCAGACCCTACTGTGGCGCTGCCAGCCTTGCCACTGCCTCCCCGGCGCTGGCCCCACTCCAAGCCCTACGTCCAGGGCCCTCGCTGCTTCCCTCACTTTGCAGCCATCATCATCCAAAATAACAACACCCATAACACCAGTGCCAAAGCCAAGACCAAACACTAAGGACTGTGCCCCTCATGAAGAGATCAAAGAACTGCACCCCTTCTGATGAGAAGTTCAAAACCCAGAGGAGATTGAACTATTAACTCATTAAGTAAAAATGTATTCATTTAATCAAGTATAATTTCTATTACTTTATTCTTTGTGATTAAGACTCAAATGCTTTTCTATTCCTTGTTAATTTAGCTTAATAATATTCATTTTGGTTTTATAAACTATTAAGTCATATTCCCAAGAATCCCCTTATTATAAGTTATTCAACATACATTGATCAATTTAAAAACAGGGGAGTTGTGGAGTCCCCCTGTTCCAAAGAGGCGGGAATTTGATTTTACCCTCCTTGTGTTGCTAATAACTCCTCCCTTGACCCAAACCCTAACTCCACTCCTGCGATACCCTATAAAAACCCCATGACCCTGCCTTTGCCTGGTCTTTTCATCTTTGTCCTGCCCCTCCTCCCCAAGGATAATAAATGGATTCTCGAGCTTTATGAAAGGAAGACACGTCTTGTTTTGTTCCCATGCCTGGCAGCTGCACTCTCCCTGGACATGAAGAACTCTGTTGCAATGTGACACAACAAATTTTGACCAAGACATTTGTGTATTGTGTACAGAACTCACTGATCATCATACTGCTCAGTCTAGTCATGGAACTGTGGCACCTAAGCTTGTATACTTCTCCATATATATGGTACAATTTCCCCAAGATAAAGCTCTTTTTTGGATCAGGGACACAAGCCAAGACTGTTTTGTTGATACTCTCTGTGATATCAGCTTATGTCAAGATAACATCAGAGGCAATGAAGATCATTTGGGATGTGTATTTGTTGTTGTTTGCCTGTCCTGGTCTCAGCTGCTACTTGTGGGGTTTTATTAATAATCGCACCCAGCCTCATGGGAGAAAAGTAGGGAATTATTTTTCCCAAGTGTTCACCTCCTTCTCCCCCTTCAGGTCTGACACATCACCTTTTGAGAATGTTCAGTTCCCTCTGGATGTTAAAGACACCATATTTTTGTTGCTAATTCTGCTATGTCTCCTCTGTATGGTCTACAGCACATTTAGAATCAGACTGAGATTTCCATGGAGGTTGCCCAGAGATTTGCCCAAGTGGTGGAAAATCCTAAGTGGTATGGGATGTGAAGGAAATGGGCCAGATTTTGAAGAAATATTCTGCCCCAATAATTTGGACATTCTCCCCTGAACAAATACTGAACCCAGCTAAGGTAGCAGAATATCTGAAAGAAAATTGCAGTGGCAGCTCCAAAGAGAGGCAGCTCATTGCACTATGCTGGGCCCTGGCTAATGCTTATTGAGTGCTGCTCATTACTGTACAGCATCAACTACAGCCAGAGGAAAAGGAGAACAAATCAGCAGACACCATGGTCACTCAGGCTGCAGTAAAACCAGAAGGGCAGCCTAAGCCAATCGCAGTTGCCCCTGTCCAGGAGAAAATACAAGACCATTTGCCTGATGAATGATGATGGGGAGGCAGGACCCTCACAGCCATCAGAGGAATCAGAACCAGAAATAATCACTGAATCTTTGTTCCTATAAAGTCTCTGCAATCTGAGGAAAGACCTCACCCAATGACCCAATGAGTCTATATTGAGCTGGTTGATCGGAGTTTGGGACACTGCAGGTGATGGTACAATTTTGGATCGTACTCAAGTGAGGCACTTGGAATCTCTGTCACGTGATGTAGGTATTGACCAGGGGATTGCGAGGCCAGAACCTCTCAGCCTCTGAATGTGACTCTTAACAAGTGTGAAGGAGAGATACCTTTGCCCAGAAGATCTCCAGCTGCAGCAAAGCCCTTGGAAAACCATGGAGCAAGGAATCTGATGCTTGCGAGAACTGGCTGTGATAACTATCCTCTTCTCAAACAACGACTAGCCCACTAAGAGTCCAGACCTGGGAAAATGTACAACACTGATGTGGCTCAAACTTGCACGACTTGGGACACAAGTATACTCTCAGTTCCTAGCAATGCTGCAATGGAATGAGGGAATCTAGAGGATGGGCACTATGACAAGAAGACTCCGGACATATGAAGATACTGTCCACGCCCCAAAACAAGCCCAAGTCTCCACAGTGTAAACAGACTTGACTGAGCATATGCGGAAATTGGAAGAGAAGATTGCAGAAAGCCATCAGAAACTCGGAAAGGAGCTTAAAGAGGACTTTCTCCAAGTTTTTTCAGTACAGACCAGAGCCCCTGCTATCAGAAGCATATGTCCCCCAGTTAGGGAGAGGAGGTACACCCCACAAGGCAATCTGTGATTTCTCCTGTGTGAGCATGGTGAAGACATGAGAAGATGGGATGGAAAACCCACCTCTGTCCTAGCAGCACAGGTGCGTAAGCTAAAGGAGAAAACTATTAACGGAGGGAGTTCCACCAGAATGAATGTAGCTCCAAATTCCTGTGACCGAGCTACTAGGTATAACAGAAGGGAGGATGACATGTCTGATCCCCTTGAAGGGACCTCCAGAATGTATGCCCAGAGAGGGAACAATAGCCAGAACTAGAGGGGCCCTGCCTCTAGCCAGGTAGAGGCCAGGGAAGATCATGTCTATTGGACTGAATGGATCTGACAGCCTGGCACATAAGAACCACAAAAATACAAGGCTTTGGTTGACAATGGTGCAAAATGTATTCTTATACCATTGGGACGTGGGGGCAGGACCTGTTTCCATGGCTGGAGTGACAGGGGATTCTCAGCAGTTGACTGTTGGAAGCTGAGGTGAGCTTGACCAGAAAGGAGTGGTACAAACACCCCATTGTGACTGGTCCAGAGGCATAATGTATTCTTGGCATAGATTACCTCAGGAAAGCATATTTCAATGACCCAAAAGGACTCAGGTGGCCTTTTGGGATAGCTGCTGTGGAGACAGAAGGAATTAGACAGCTGAATACCTCACCTGGTCTCTCAGAGGACCCGTCTGCCGTAGAACTGCTGAGGGTCAAAGAACAGCAGGTACCAATTGCCACCACCACAGTGCATCATCGGCAATACTGCACAAACTGAGACTCCATGATTCCCATACACAAGATGTCTGTGAACTGGAGAGCCAGGGAGTGGTCAGCAAGACTTGCTCACCCTTCAATAGCCCTAAATGGCCTGTGTGTAAGTCTAATAGAGAGTGGAGACCAACAGTGGATTATTGTGGCCTGAATGAAGTCAGACCATCACTGAGTGCTGCTGTGCCAGACATGCTGGAACTTCAGTGCGAACTGGAGTCTAAGGCAGCAAAGTGGTGGCACTATTGATATTGCTAATGAGTTTTTCTCCCTTCCTTCAGCAGCAGAGTGAAGGCTAGAGTTCATGTTCATCTGGAGGAGCATCCAGTACACCTGGAACTGACTGCCCCAGGGGTGAAAACACAGTCCCACTATCTGCCATGGAATGATCCAGACTGCACTGGAAAAGGGTGAGGCTCCAGAACACTTGCAGTACATTGATGACATCATTGTATGAGGAAACACGGCAGAGGAAGTTTTTGGGAAAGTGAAGAAAACAATCCAGATTCTCCTGCAAGTGGGTTTTTCTATCAAAATAAGGTCAAGGGACCTGCCTAGGGAATTCAGTTCCTAGGGGTGAAGTGGCAAGACAGATGCAGGCAGATTCCAACAGAGGTGATTAATAAGATAGCTGTCTTAATTGTCTTAAACCAAGACATAAACCCATTTGTCAACTCTAAGTTTTAGGAGGAGGAGCCTTCCTCCTTGGATGGGCAGTGACCAGCTTCCAGCTTGCATGTTCAACAGACTTTTGCCTTAGTGCTTGACATGGTTCTGAGCCTACCTGCCTCTCCACTGCAATGGAGGTTTGAGACTCCTGAGACTAGCGTCTCTGAGAATACTCTATCAAACTCTTGCTCATTCTCACAAATGCTGCACAGCCAGCTTTACTTCCTCATGTAACTCCTTGACCTGGTGACACAGCTCATCAACACACCTTTGGCAGAAGGGATGACTGTCAGCCCCAGCCTCATGGCATCAGGCACTCCTGACAACCTGAGACCATCAGGTCTGTCTGGGTAGAAGCCTCTGACACAACTGGTGCAGTGACTCCAGCAGCTACAGGGGAATGAGCGCTGTGATGTGTCAAAACCACACTTAAGGGAGCGTATGCTAGTGAGACTGGGGATGATGGGGACTCTGTGCCCTTCTGCACCAACTACTGTGCCTGTCTGCTGCCTCTGCTAGCTTCTCCCAGATGGTCACAGACTGGTGCCAAGTTGCTGGGTTGTGTGTACTTTGATTCTCCCACTCAGCCACCAGTAGAAGGGCCTTCTACTGCTGGACCATGCCCTTGTTGCTCCCGCTCCCTAGGGGCTCCTTATGAGACTGGGAGTAGTCACTCCTGGCCCCACCCATGCTGAGGCAGCTACTCTAGGACAAGCTGCCAGCTCCACATGGGTCTCAGTGTTTCGTGGAGTTCCCCCGCCTCTAGAATATTGCCCTGTTCATGTTGATCCCCTGCAATGGAGCGGTTCACCTTGGCAAATTAAGGGGAAGATGAGTAGCATTCCTTTAAGTTTATCTAAGTAATAACACATGAAAAATAAGAGGTACTATGGCTGTGGAAGGAGTATTGCAAAAGCAAGCACATCAAGATACTGGTTTACTAACAGCAGGGGTCACTTATTTGAATGAGTATTTTCAGAACACTACCACATAATGCCAAATTCAGGAAAAGCCAAGAGCTCCAGGGTTTAATTAATCTAGTTTAGCCGTAGTGACCCCTCCATTCCTCAGCAAGACAAATCACATCATTTGTCCTTCCCTCTATTTTAACAGAATTATTCTCTGTGCATTACAACATTTTTTTACAACCCAAAAAGCAGCATACAGTTTTATTTGCTAAATGTTAACATCTTTAAAGACAATAAGGTAAAAATAAATTCTTGCTTTTCAGTAACACCACAATCAAGGCAATTAAGTTTACAGATGTGTTTCTGATTTGAGCTCATGTTGCCTGTTGCCTTTACACTTGTGCTTCTGGGGGAAAAAAAATCCCATACCTTATTCACCCTACTGAATGTCTTTGTTCCACCCAGAGGCCAGCTTATCTTAGCTCTGGAAAGCCTGAGCTTTTGTAAGCTGTTCACACGATAAACAGCTGTAGATGTATGGAAAACCTATTACTACATGCAGAAAATGAAGGCTGGGAAGTAGATTCTGTATTTATAATGGAAGAAAGCTTCCAAAACACATAAGCATTCCAATACACTCAGAAAGATGTTTTTCCTTCCTACACTTATTTAGTAATAGCCTTCAAAATTAGTCTGTGTAAACAGCATGATAAATGTAATTAACTTCAGAGGCCAAAAATAAGCTGTCCTCCTGCTAAGTGCTACTGTGAAATGCAAGAGCATTAGCAAGAGGAGCTGCAAAATCACCACTAGCACATAGGGTTTATGAAGGTTTTCTTGTAGATCCTGTTCCTGCTTTAAATGAAACACTAGGTAGGCTGATATAAGTCTAACAGGGTAGATTATCAATTTTGAATGCTGTCAACAGCTCAAGAACAGCATAACTTTCACTGAACTGATTAAAAGCCACAGATTCTCTTCACCAGCTATATTTTTCACTCTAAAAAACCCTGCCAATTATGGTACAATTCTAAGTTTCATATTTTATTTCAGGTATAGAAAACTTCAAATGATGAACAAGATATAGCACATGCATTCTTCATACCATTTTCTGAGGAAACACATTTTTTCCTAAAGGACCAAGTTAACTGAAGTTATTACAACTTTCAGATGCCTTTTTCACCTTTGAGTTCCTTTCACTCTCCCCACATGCATCAAATCAAAGCAGGCTTAATCAGGATGCACCAAATTGTATTCAGAATAACCAGAATGCAAAAATATATTAAAAACCTTACAATCATCAGGAATGTACTTCAAGTTTTTAGCAATTAAAAGTTGAAGGATTTCAAAAAGTTCACAACCACTGCATCTAATGAGGTGAATGTTGTAGCAATGTATCTGAACAACTTAGGCCTCAGTGTGCACCAGCCATACCATCTGTAACTGTTCTTATCAGAATTTTCTCAGGGCACTGTGGAATTCATCAAGGTTACTAAGACATAAACTGTGCTAAAATAAGAACGAAGAAGCTGAGAAACCAAATACCAGGATCACAAGAACTAGATAACAGAGGACTGTGAAACACCTGGACTGTAACCAATCACAGATGCTGAGAAAAGGAGGCAGAAAATGAGGGAGCAAGACAAAGGCACCAGTCAAGAAGTGTGTACTTAGTAGTTTGTAGAAACTATAAAAGTCTGTGTAATGTAAACAATAATCGGCTTCTGCTTGATCATATTGGTCAGTTGTTTAGGAGTCCTAGATTTCCCACAACAGAATGTCACATTTTACTTACAAATATAAGGTCTAAATCTCAACTGTCAGTGGCATCTTCATAATAAACAGCACAGGGTTCAGTTTTGCTTTTACCTTTGTTGCTCCAGGCTAAACAGGCTCAGGTCCCTCACTCTTTCCTCATAAATGAGGTCCTCCAGCCCATGAGGTCCACAGGGCATGCAGAGATCCTCTCACAGCCCATGAGAGAAGTACTCACGCTGGAGCGGGTGGATGCCAGAGAAAGCTGTGATCCAGTTGAAGACCCAAACGGAGAGAGAGGGCCCCTGCTTCCAGAGACAGAGAGATGACCCTTGCTTCCAAACTAGAGCAGCCTATCCTTAGAGGACTGCACCCCGTGGATGAGTGACACACGCCACAGCAGTTTCAGAAAGACTGTTTATCCATGGGAGGGGGAGTCACATTGCAGCAGTTTTGGTGGGACTGCTGCTCATGAGATTGGAGCCATGCTGGAGAAGTTAATGGAGAACTGTCTCCCATGGGAGGGACCCCACAGCATAGCAGAGAAAAGACTACTCTCCCTGAGCAAACAGAAAAAGATCTCGGGTGACAAACTGACCAAATCCCCCACACTGTCTCCCTGCGCTGTTGGTGGGAAAGAGGGAGGGGCTGGGGGGGGAAAAAGGTGTTTTAACAGCTTATTTTACTTCTCATTATCCTCTTCTGACTGTTAATAATAAATTTACTTTACACCTTTAAATTTGAACCTGTTTTGCCCTTAGAGTGTTTTCTCCCAGTCCTCATCTCAGTTTATGAACCCTTTGTTAATTATTTTTCCCTCTCCTTTGCCCAGCTGAGAGCAAGAGAGGGTGAGCGAATGACTTTCGTGGGTGCCTGGCATTTGGCCAGTGTCAAACCATGACAACCTGGTACAGTGTTATTCATGAGAAGATACTATTAAAGGGTATCTTAAAGACTCAGACTAGTCAGTTTTGTGCCTGTTGTTTCTGCCCAAGTACTCTGAGCTAAAACAGACCAAATACATTCTAACTCTATAAGATTCAACTTGATGGAAGTCTATCAAAGCACTTGATGCACTCTAAGATGTTCTGGGGTGCATTTAGCAGAAAATGTGTGGTGAAAGTAATTTCATGAGCCACATCTAGTCTGCACACAATTTTATCTTTAAAGATAGATACATTTAAAGATACTGCTGGATGATCTAAATCTGCCACCTGAACAGCATAACTGTATTTGGATTTTTGTGGCAAGGTTTTGGTAAAAGAGAGGGCTACAAGGGTGGCTTCTGTGAGAAGATGCCAGAAGCTTCACCCATATTCAACATAGCTAGTGCCAGCCAGCTCCTAGACAGACCCACCACTGGCCAGAGCCAAGCCAATCAGCAATGGTGGTAGCACCTCTGTGATAATATATTTAAGAAGGGGGAAAAACTGCTGCACAACAACAGCTGTGAGACAGGGGTGAACATATGAGAGCAACAACTCTGCAGACACCAAGGTCAGCGGAGAAGGAGGGATAGGAGGTGCTCCAGGTTCTAGAACAGAGATTCCCCTGCAGCCCATAGTGAAGACTCTGGTTAGGCAGGATGTCCCCCTGCAGCCCATGGTGGAGCAGAGATCCACTCTGCAGCCCATGGATGGCCCCATGCCAGAGCAGGTGGATGTGCCCTGAAGGAACCTGTGACTCCATGGGAGAGCCCGTGCTGGAGCAGGCTCCTGGCAGGACCTGTGACACCCATGGGGGACCCAAACTGGAATAGTCTGTTTCTGAAGGACTGTACCCCATGGAAAAGACCCATGCTGGAGGTTTGTGAAGGATTGTCTCCCATGGGAGGGACCCCATTCTGGAGTAGGGAAAGAGCATGAGAAGAAAGGAGCAGCAGAGACAATGTGTGGTTAACTGATCACAATCCCCATTCCCCATCCCCCTGTGCTGCTCAGGAGAAAGAGGTAGAGAACTTGAGAGTGAAGATGAGCATGGGAAAAAGGGGTTGGTGGGGTTGGGTATTTTGTTTTTTATATCTCATTATCCTGCTCTGATTTGATTGGTAATAAATTAAACTAATATCCCCAAGTCAAGTCTGTTTTGCCTGTGACAGTAATTGGTGAGTGATCTCTCCCTGCCCTTGAACCTTTTATTATATTTTCTCTCTCCTGTCGAGTTGCTGAGGGGAGTGATAGAGAGGCTTTGGTGGACACCAGGAAGCCAGCCAAGGTCAACCCACCAAAAATTGAGAGGAACTCACTGACCTGAATTCAAATAACACCAAAGTGGATAAAACAAAACAATTATAATAGTAGTAGTTATCTGAACCCAGTATGACCTCTTCCTCATATCTTCAAAATTAAAAACCTGAGCATTGTCTTAGACTTCTTGTTGCCCTGATTTTCTCAAGTTTTACCAAGCCTTCTGATGTTTGCATTTTTGCACAGAACTTTCCCACAAACTTTATGTAAATAACCTATTGTTTTTCAATCCTTTATGGGGGATGAGCAACCTGATGGACTGTTGGGTTGCCCAGTGACATTGAGGAGGTGGCACTATAACCCTCCAATGACACTGGCATTTCAGAAAGATATATATATGGAGTCAGATGTTTTAATAAAGTTTTTTAGTTTGCTTTGAACAGAACTGCCCGTGTCATTTTTGTGTCGCCCCACGGTGACAACTTCTCAACTAGGTCAAACAACGTTGTATGACTTCATACCTATTGCAGCAACAAAAACTATGCAAAGGCACAGCTAGTGGCACATTCATCACTCTACAAAAATTGCTCCAACAACAAAATTGTCTCCCAACAGAGACTGGAAGGTAAACCATAGGACTTTACCTTCTGTCTTTTGGGAAGGTGTGAGATGAAGATCCAAAGAGGAAATTACAGCAAGCAGCTTCTGGCCATGCACCCAGAGACAGCATTCTCACCTTAAGCTGGTGTGAAGGTATTTACATAATGCTTCTGGAGGACTTTGGAAAGGATGGCAAGTACAAGTCAGGATTCCTTAACCAGTTCTGCAAAATTCTGAACTTGTGAGCAAGCTTGTAAGCAAAGAACTAGGTAAGTTCTGTTTTATGGTGATAGATTGTTTTTCACTCAACCCCAGAGTTGCGATGAGAACATCCACTGTGAGCTGTCCCACTAAAAAACATCAATCCTGCTGTGTTTTGTTTGGCAGGTTTGAGGAAGCTCACTCAACTGTAGGACACAAAATACCCAGGCTCTTAAATGGCTTTTCAATAAAAATGCTTTTTGACACAGGCAAAAAAAAAGTCTTTCCCAGATTAAAGACAAAACATACTTGGTTACAAATAAAATGTAACTGAAAATACTTTTTTTAGACTAACCTGAATCTGTGCCACAATCTTGGATTTGTGTAAGCATAATAATTAAAGTACATGCATCCACCAATAGCAGATGAAATAATATTAAGAATTTTATTAAGATTAAAGAAGCTTACAAGTACTGCTACTCTCCCCTTACTCAGGTCTTATTAGCCTTCAGCCTTCCTGGGATAGCACTTACACTGAATATAGCTTAGCCGAGCTTCAAAACAAAATGCTTTTGTTTTATTTGACTGTGTTTAAAGAACCTCTTGCATTACTCGTGGAGATAGTTCTTTTTCCTAGTTGTTAGCTTCATGTGAGCAACAAAACTGCATATAGCTCAGTATGCTGCTCTGAACAGCCAGTTTCTCCAATTGTATGCCTTCAAAATAGCAGAGGAAGTAGGGGTAGAAGTGAAGGGGTTAAAAGGAAGACAGCCATGAAAAACTAATTGGTATAAAAACTGAAGGACTGATATACCTGATTGCTCTTCATTCACTAAGGGGACAAGAGTTCAAGCTGATACTTTAATAAACCGAGCTTGCAGAAATCATGGTCAGTTCACAAAAGTATCACATTAAACACCTATGATCAGCCTAAAATATAATTTGACAGAAAGGAGGCATTTAATTTTAGAAGACTTAGCACCACAGCAATGGAGCAGGAAACACAACAGACTAAGAAATTTCCTCATTTCAGGAAGGTGAAGTGTTTAGTTTAAAAGCCTGGATAAACATGTACAATAAACACTACCAGCAGAAGTTAGGAAGGAAACCAGATGCTTTAATTAGTGTTGGAGGTCATGCAGGATCCTTTTTAGCAGGAGAAAACCAAGAGGTAAAGTACCCTGCTATGTACAGCTTAAGGACTCAGTCTCTCACGCATATCTTAAAAGAGTCTGACAGCCAATATCCTCTAGGCAGACCTGTAGGAGGATTCTAGGAAGTGAGCAACCCAAATCAATCCTTCCACATCAAAAAAGGCTACTGTTGAAAGCAAGTCTTGTTGATAAGCTGTAATCTCCCCCAGCGCAAGCAGTTGAGAAAGTCAAAGCATTCTATTGCAGACAAGCCTGCATAAAACTCTGTTAAATCTCTCTTTACCATAAAGGGAAGTAATTTTTGTCCTGAAAATGGACTCATTCGCACTGTGCAGTGTTCAACAGGGCTTCCAATACACTTCTTTCCTCCACCAGTTTTGTGCAAGCTTAGTGCTGCTTTTAACCACTGGGGTAGCATGGTAGGGGAACTTGTCCCTTGGTCAACGTGTTACAACAAGAAAAAACACTATGGATGAAAAAATGTGGAAAATGGCTCACTCATGCAGACCCAACACACATCACAGCTCAAGAAAGGCCCATGCTGCCATCTCTGGAACAATCAGGCCACCACCTTTTGCCAATAGTGAACTTCCAAGCACAGCAGCTTGGTCTACTTTCCCCAGGCAGCAGTCAGAGCTTCATGATCACTTTAACCTAGTCTAAGTGTGACTGACACAGAAATGAGTCGTGTACTTCTCAAGGCCCTCCTCTTGTAATCTACTCTCTCTTGAATCAACAGTAGCTTTTTTTTTGGGGGGGGCAATAAACCACTTCCTAAAAAACAGAGAGGGAAGAGTGATAACACTGCTAAATTATAACTGGAAATACAATTTCAACTTCTCTCAAATTAAAGGTTTATGGTTTTTGTAATTTATAATCTTTGTCAGGCAACCTAAGGTTACCAGCCTTTGAAAAGTTAGGCTTATGTTTTAGCTTTAAACTTGTATTTACAAAGACCAGAGACTATTGGTCTCAGCCTTTGATCAGCACGCTACCTTTATGACACAATCCAAGTTTTGTAGGCCAGCACAACAGTCTCTGAACAGCTAACACACAGAGCTCAAGTTAATGGAGGCCCTTTCATCATAACACCAACTCCTAGTACCTGTATCACTGCACCAGCATGCCCATGTCAGGGCTAATGAGTTGTAACCACCACGCTGGACCCTGCAATTAGACATCTGGACCACATATTGCTAGCAAACCTTACAACAGCCTCCTGTTCACAAGTATATTCATTTTCACAGGAAAGCAAACTGAACAAAGGCCTGGTAGTGCTTTTGCCCATATAAGAGGAGCCACTCAGTGCTGAGACCAGGGTGTAATGTGTAATGGTACTGAGCTCTGTGAGGGATGAGCCTGTCAAAAGTCCCTCCAACCTATGCTGAACGTGTTGCTGGCAACTTACACTACTTGTACCCAGTTGCTGATGGAAGATTAAATTGCAGGCTACCTCAGCAGCAGTCCCACCACCAGCCCACGCTGCAAACATACCCTTCCCACTGCACTTGAAACCAGCATCAGATGGCAGGAACTGCATTATAGGTAGATTTGTTTATTCCATTATACCACACTCCCCCATCCCCAGGTTCAGAACATTCATTTCCTTACCAAGGTCACATGCAATGCTTATCCCTTCCAAGCTATCTGGCCCAAAACACAACTACAGATAATACCCCACCCACCAATAAAACTACATGTATGCAAGGCTAATATACAGACTTTTTACACTTA
This sequence comes from Peucedramus taeniatus, assembly GCA_013400575.1. Classification (NCBI taxonomy): domain Eukaryota; kingdom Metazoa; phylum Chordata; class Aves; order Passeriformes; family Fringillidae; genus Peucedramus; species Peucedramus taeniatus. Next base: position 22,016 of record WBNO01021857.1, read on the forward strand.
TGTTACTGACTCCTCCACCTCATTCACACATATAACTTCTGCCTGAGATGTTTGTGTTACATCATAACATCACCTGCCCCACTTCATCTTCTCACTGACATTGCCAAATAATTGAGTACACTGAGGTCCTTGCCTGGAATGCTATTCTACCATTGAGCCTTTGTTGGTTTTAGTGCAGTGCATCACACTGGGATGGTTCTCGCCAAGGTCCCTGGTGGAAAGCTTTTCTGGGAATGCTTCAGGACTGATATTCCTTTACCTTTCAGTGCTTCTATAAATTGTCAATTCCTCTCCCAGAACTTTTGACCTTTACTGTCTTGTGTGACTATCCTTTTACTTCCTAAAAATTACAGCTCAATGTCTCATTGCCCATCCTCCTACATTTCCTGCTTTCAGTAAATGTTTCTCAACACTTCATGTCAACTTCATTTTGTTATTCAAGGAGGGAGGGGAAGACAGACCTCATAACAGGCATGATTCACTAAAGTGCATGTTCATGATTCACACCTCTTTCCACTTATCCAGGCTAACATTGCATTCCCCATCCTTATTCCTAGGTCAGCACAACTTATAGCCTTGGGGAAAAAAAAAGGGGAAAAAAAACCCTTCAGTTTTTCTCAGGTCTGGGTATCATAGATATTCACTACTATGAAGGGGGGGGGGGTGGAAGATAGAAAGCACATACCTGGTCTTTTTAAAATTAAGCCATTTATTGCCTGTTGATGAGAATTAAAACACAATTTGACTATATCTTATAATAAAAGAAATTCCATTATATTCTATGATCTTATCAATGCACATTTAACTTAATGAATAAATCTGTTTCAAACAGTTGTACAAAATGAAGTCACTAGCTCTGTTTTACCACTGTGATGATGGAGTCTCCACCATGACCCAACACAAAAAGCTTCTGCTTCTGATAAAGTACAGTTCAAGAAACACCCTTCAATTACATAGAAAGTCAGCATTTTCTGAGAAACAGGGTGTATCTGACACACAAAGGAAGTATTATAAAATTTAAATTGGGATGTAAGGTTAAAAAAGCGAGCAAGAAAACACCGACTTCATAACTTTAAATGTATTTTACGATTTCAAAAGCTACAGGACAGCTAAATTACAGTTTGGCAACCTGCTTTCCATTTTGAAAGCTTAGATTCTTTCCTACAAAATGAAACAATCGGCTTCCATGCCTTCACTAACATCCATTGAAAGCAGACCATGTAAAGGAGTCAGTCATTCAGACAATAACCTCCTTAAATACACCTCCTCAGGGATCTACTGAGCTCTTTGACCTCTACTTTATCTCAGGCATCACAACTTGCCTAGTTCTTTTCCTAGCCTGTCATCTATAAACTCAGCATTTTACTATCTCTCTTCTCTTCAAATATATCTTATTCTATGAGCCAAACTCTTGTTTAATCCTAAACACTTCTTCACTCCAAACAGCCACTTACATGTATCATCTGCATAACTACCTAGAAATTAAGCCTTTAAATTATTGACAGAATACATGACAATGTAAAGTTTGATCACTGAAAACTGCCAGTAAAACTAAGTGGTATGCTGCTTCTAGAAGAAGAATTAATCAAATTATTCTCAGCTTCCTCATCCCATCAGACCGCCAAGGCACCTGTTACATCAAGTCCCGTTCATAGTCACTGCCTCCTATTTATGCATTAGTAGCCCACTTAGATGAAGCCACCTCTATAAATTCATGCATTTAGATTTGACCAAGAAAGCCACATGATGGCTCTCTCACACAACACAGTTTCAATAACAAAGAGCTAAAATCCAGTTACATATTTTGTCATCCTCATCCTTCTGCTCTAGAAGAAGCAAAAGTGAAGTTTCATGATTCTATATAATATAGCTACACTAAATCCAGATACAAAATACAATGGATTGATATTTTATCCCCAAGAAACTAATTGTAGTCAGTTTGCAAGGTTTCAGTTTAGAACCTAAACCAGTGAAGGAAGTGAGACTCATTTTGCATGTACAACAGCAGCAGTACAGCCAGTTATCACTGGTCATAGCACAATATTTCAGAATAAAAGCATTCCAGGTTTCCTTCCTTTAACTAATATATTAAACAAGGCATTTAGACTATTGATTTTTCCCTGTTCTTGTACTTTTAAAAATCAATCAACTCAGCAGCATTGTCCTGAAAAAGTGCAAGCCATACTTAATGTGGTCACAGAGGGCACCCTTGTAAATATGCAAACGAGTTTCACTAAAACTACTTTGTCACCCTCTCAAAGCAGTGTACTGTATTACTCAAATATGAGAGGAAAACTAAGTACTTCGTTGAAGCAACTGCTGTGCAAGTAATCAATAGGTTACTGTATAAGCTCTTCACACAACTTGGCTGACTAGCAACCCAAGAAGCTGCATTTTGCAAACAAAAAATGTTTCAGAGTGAATTTTGCAACATCTATCAGCAGCACAGAGCCAGAGCCACTCTGGGGTCAGGCCACTGCTCATTGGTGTTCAAGAGTCTGTCTTCTTCCCCCCCATTGGAGCAAGGGCCTTAAACAGCAGAGTCCAGTGGGTGGCAGGAGGTGGCAGTGAGTGGCAGCACTGACCCCACACATGCCAGTGGTTCCCATCTGCCACTAAAACTGCTTTGCAAGCTCCCACCTTCCCAGTTTTTTGTTCCAGGGGAAAGTTGAGCCGAGTAGGATTTCTCTACCATCTCTCTTTTGTCTCCCAGACTGCACAGTCTTTTGTGGAAGTGCCTTCTTGAGGGGGGAAGTCTGCCATTTTCCCTTTGTCT